>JAQQPU010004631.1:0-29349 GCA_029168905.1 Artemia sp. Kazakhstan ARC1039
GCACTGATATTATAAAAATAGTTTACATTTAGTATTTTAAAAAGCTAAAGAAGCGCTTTTTTTATACATTTCGAAGGTAACTGAGCTTCCTCTGAATTGGTTTATAAACATAAAGGACTGGCATATTAAAAAGAGGTTAGATCCACCCTGGTTGACTCTTTCAGAGGCAACGCTATAGCGTTGCCTATAGTAAAGGCCATACGGCTCCAATGTTTTATTATTATTTTTTTTTCCCTAGGGGCACTTCATGTGGAAAGGGTCGTCGTAGAAACTTCAAAGCGGGCTCATTCAATTGGAAATCGAGAGTTCTAGTGCCCTTTTTAATATTCAAAAGTGATTGGAGGGCAACTATCCCCCCCACGCCCATCATTTCCCCAAAAACATCCAATTGAAATTTTGAGATACCCATTTTGTTCAGCGTAGTTGATTTCCAGATAGAAAATATGTTTTTGAGGAGGACACTCCCCCACAACCCTCAGGGCAAGGGTTTTAAGTTATGCCCGGAGGGCATATAAGAACGATGTTGACACAATGTATTATTTATTATTTTGTTTTTCCTTTAGAGCAGGGCACTTCGTATCGAAGAAGTTGTGTCATTCAGATACACTAGTGATTATATTGATTTTAGTGATAATAGCGAAGTGACATTTATAGTGAAAACAATGATATATATTGATCATAGTGAAAGGACTCAAAGGTTCCTCGTCAGGTGGTGTGTCGACAATAATAAGAAAGGGGTGCTTTCTGGAACTGATTTATTCAATCTTCTGAAACTTTCTTCTTTCAACTATCTATTAAACTTATAACCTATCTAGCAAATCTTTCATTTGGACAGGGTATATTTTGGGAGATTCTTAAAAAATACTAATTATTCCAATTCATAGAGGAGGTGAACAAGCTATTCCTTCTAATTACAGACATTTATCTAGAATTTTTGAAAAGCCGATTTATAAGCAGTCATAAAATTTTCTGGAAGTTAAGGGATTTCAAAATACTAGACAATTTAATTTCAGAAAGGATTACTCGACACAAGATACTCTTATATCTCTTTTCAATCCTATTAACAAAGCTACTGATGGACTAAACCATGGGCCACTATTTTATTGGATATTACAAAAACCATAGACAGCATGACATTTACTTTGTGTAAACTAAATCGCATTGTACTGAGAGGGCAGCTTTTGCTATGCTTTCCAAGCTAACTTCAAAATAGATTACTATTTCTGGGAGATAATGATGCATAAACTCGAAAGGTAGATTTTGGGGTTCCAAAGGGTTCAATTTTGGGCTCCTTATTAATGACAGTATTCCATTGTTATCTATAAAATGCACAAATACAGCCACAGGAATGGTGCTGTAATATTGTTTGCAAGGAGAAAGATGGATCCAAGGGCGTATCGAAAATTTTCGCTCCGGGGAAGGGGGGGGGGGGGGGGAAAAAAAAAAAAAAAAAACAAAAACAAAAAAATGTTGTAAAAAAAATTTTTTTTTTTTTTTCTAACGTTAAAAAAAAATGGGGGGGGGGGGCAAACCCCCCCACCCCCCCCCCCCGGATACGGCCTTGCATAGACCACTAATACCTTCGGAAGATTTGCGCTAAACGTTCACTTACGAGACCACGGTTGTATGCACATATATAACAATATGATAATAAAACCGTAAAGAAGAGAGAAACGAGAATACAACAAGCCACTGAAAAACGTAGATTACAATGCAAACATTTCGGTTAAGACCTCCGCTTGACCGTCCTCAGTGCAAAAAGAAAAATTACTGATAAAAATACAAAGATGATATAAAAAAAACTTTACAACAAACACAAAACTAAAATAGGAAGACCCTCTCAAAGTAACGATGAAAGGGTAACTGAATAAAAATACAATACTGAATGGTAATTCAATTTTTCAATTTAAGCAGAGCATTTAAAAAAAAATATTTGCATTGTAATCTACGTTTTTCACTGACTTGTATTATCCTCGTTTCTCTCTTCTTTACGGCTTGTTTCTTTTTGTCATGATTAGTCAGTGTGGTCTCAGAAATTATTTGCACAGATATACAAAACATTAGGTATGGATTAGGGCCCGACCGACATGGATTTCTAGGGTCCGATACCGGTACCGATATATCGGTATCCTACCAATACGATACCGATATAATTTGCCAATAAATTGCCTTCCGGAAAAAAACCTCACCTAAAGCTTTAACACTGCATCCTTTGCCCATATTCATACTCACATGTTTCTCCCTGGTCTATTACACACCAGAGAACAACCTCAATAATTCACTATGGATTCCAAATAATACAAAAAGATTTAGAAAAACAATTGAACCAAATAAAGTTCTAGTCTGAACAGTGCTTAATAAGTCCAGTCTGACTAGGGAAACTTGTAATGCAGTAAGCACCACAACTTTTCAGCATTTTCTCCTTTCAAAGACCTTCGTTTATCATCACAAATGTTCCCAACTGCACTGAAAACTCCTTCGCTTGGGACAGAAGAGGGCCGGCAGTAGATACTTCCGAGCAAATTGTGCCAGTCTCTTGAAATGACTGACATTATTTCGCCACCCCTGTAAGGGACAACCTCACTCGTGTGCCTTTCCAGTTCCTCATCAACATTACCTTCTGACTCTTCTTCCTCACATGATGAAGTTGTAAGCACTTTATCAAACAGGCAGTCGATAAGACTTTCTCTGCCTCCTTTCCTTTGTTTTGGGTTTTCCTTCTCTTCTGTTGCAGCGGCTAATTTTATTTCTTTCAATGTCTGACTCTGAGTTTCTTATTGTGGCGACCTTTTAGCGTTACCAAGTGCTTCTGATTCAAGGGTTGGCGCTTGTATCTAGGATCAAGGAGACAAGCAATAGTAACTTCTCTGGTTTTACGTTCTTGAAATCACCATACATTTCAAACATTGCTGCACCAGGTGTGTATTGACAAAAAATATACTTTGACTTCGTTCATCACCTCTGTTGAGGTGATTCGTTTGGATCAGACTTAGCTAGTGGCTCCGCCCCAAGGACTAGACAAGAAAAAATTACATGAAGAAGTCTGGCACCATCTTCTGTATAAGTTGCGCATAACACTAAAATTCGGCGGATATCCGATATTTTTTTCACGATAACCGATAATGATAATGACCCCCATGCCGGCCCGATAATATCGGCTGGCCGATATATCGGTCAGGCGCTAATATAGATAAATTAACATATATTATGGTTCGAATTTACATGTGGATGGATGCAAATCTAAGGTCTTTTGACGTTAAAAGATCACTTGAACTATTTCATTCATATACAAGTAAAGCTTTTGTGAAGTTGAGACAACAAGAGGGATGATTTTTCATTTGATAACCATTTTATACTTGATATACCTTTTGATGAACCTTTGATATAAAATGAACCAAAGGTTCATTTTGATAAACCTTTGATACATATGATACTTGAATGCCAAGAATCTAAGTGTAATATTACATGCGAAACTCATTTTTCACATACTTCATTTTTCACAAGAAAACATCATAATTCATCTGCTTAACTAAAAATTTCACGCAATTGTAAAATATTATGGGAACTAAAGCATTCTTTTCCAAACTTAACTTAGCAGTTCTTATAGTTTTCAATGATTCCAACTCACTTACAGTATTATTCGCTAAAATGACATTCAGCATTTCAATACCATTTTAAAAGCACGAGCGAGCAAACAGTAAAGGCCTCAAGTGAATTTCAGGTTCAAAGGGATGTTAAAATAAAACCTAAGCTAGGATAATCTTTTTTTTTAACGAGGGTCGTTACAGAAGACGGGCTTTATCTAGACTATACCCCGGCTTTTGTAACCATTGCGCGCTTATTTTTGCTGATGGTAGCAGCATTCCTATTAATAGTGAATTGGTACGAATTAGCAATGACTATTACCGAAATCTTAAAATTTTAATTTGCGTTTCTCGATCTTGCTGTAATAGTAAATTAGCTACTTTATATTAAGCAGCGGATATTATTCAAACATTTCAAACATTAAATGATTTAATTAGGTCATTTTCTCGTGTTTTTATTTTTTTATGATTTTTTCGCTCTCTTTTTATCACTCCGCTTCTGTGAAATAGCAGAGTAAAAATAAATCATTATTATTATTGTCAAATCCATCTCGCTTATATTTACAAGTAATTCGTTTCTCTACTTGTGTTACTTTAGTTTTCATTTTCTACACATTAAATTGAAAAAAAATGCATGCGCCTGGTGCCTCAAAAATAAAATTTGCATGGCCAAATTTTCTAACCTTCCGTGAAATTTCAGGTAAACATAGAAGGGGATCTGGAGGAGGCACAAACTAGCCACAAAATGCTTCCCAAAATTCAAAATATCTCGTCCAGTACCCAGGGCCGGATTTAAAGCTTTGACGCTTCTAGCCCAAGCGTTTTTGTCGCTTCGTTTTTGCGAGATTTCCACGGGAATCCCCAAAAATTCGAGGATAACGCAAGCATTGAACAGAACGGAACTAACGAGCAAAAAGTAATAAAAGAGAGAGCTGATAACGAACTCTCAGCTGCCTTTCTTGGGAGACTTCTGACAGTTTATAAGTGGCCATGGAATTCCTGCGTTGTTTTAAATTCACTTTTCTATGAGTAGGCAGCGCGACAGCGGAATGCACCTGGCAATTTAACAATAAATCACATCAGTCTAGTTTTTGTTAAGAAAGAAATCACTCAGTGATAATTTATTGCACCCCCTAACATTGTGCATGCCATATAAGCGGAGGCAAGAGATGAGAAGCAATAGTTTTTTAGATATCCTAACAATGCCAACCATTTGATCAGATATCTCAGTTGACTTGGTCTTTCTTAGATTGTGGAATTCACAACCTGAAAAAGGTCTCATTCAGACTTTAAATCACCATCAACGCTTGACTCAAGCGTTAAACAGGTTCCTAGACGGTCAATCATGCTTGAGTCAATCGATTGACGGAAACTTTTGAACAAAATGATTGACCGTCTAGGACCTCCTTAAAATAAGGAACCGCAAAGACAGTGAGGAAAAGCTATCACTCCTCATACCTATGTTCTTGAGGCTCTATCTGTTCTCTTCTGGGAAGCTTCTGAAGATTTTGGCTTCGAATCAGACAATTTATTGTGCATTAGTATTTTCAAAGAAATTGGAGACTCATTTTTTCCCTCGTTTTTATTATATATGTCTTCTCTCTTTTATTCTATTTATGTGTATCTATCTCCTTGTTTTATTTCCGTGTTTTATTATTATATGTGTTTTAGTATATTATAGAAGTCGGAAGTTTTATTATTGTACTGTGTTGCCCACTACATGACAAGCTTCATGGACCAAGTACCCTTCTTATGTTTGTAATTGTTTTTTATTTTAGTATTAATAAGATTGATTGATTGACTGCAAACCTTGAAAATCTCAAGAGAGGATACTCCCATTGATGAAAACCTTCAGTGTCTAAAAGAAAAACTTGACACATTATCCCCCTGGATGAAAATTTTTGAGAATTCCCATGCATTCTCAAAAACCCACAAGCTCTGGAAACAGTACAAAGAAATGATACTAATTTTCAAGCAATTTTCATATAGTGAAAGATCCGCTGACATGCTTATTTATTTAGTTGCACATGGTCACTATAACAATGGACTTGTTTGATTGAGAACCCGGCAGAGATGCAAGACTTACTCCCAGGGGTACGTCAGGCATTCTACAATGGAATGTTCAATGTGAAGAGACGAAATCTCAAATTTAATTCCCTGATCATGCGATAGAATCCACAAATAATTTGAATTAAAAAAACGGAGGGTGGAATGACAAGGATTACTATGAATGAGTTGGCACTTGTGAAGTAGACTAACTCTTCCTTTTTGTGCCTCAGTCTCAGCTATATTCAGTGATATGCTACGCATTGCACCTCAAAGTCAGTTTCACAGGGTTCACCCAAAATATTGCCCTTCGTTCATTCTGAGGTAGCCCAAAGCTGTTGATAAAGTAGGGTCTATTCAAGAATCCAGGCTCAATCCTTTTCGATGTAGTGATGACGATTTCCTCAATAATCATACCCTTCAGACAGTCGATACTGAGACTGATGACAGTCTTTTCGATGTGCGAGCTCCTGAAAACAAAGCGCTAGACTGGTACTTGGACGGAGATAAAGCAGATTTTAGCAAAATGAAGGTTATGAATAATGAGCAGATGAAACAGAAGAAGAAAAAACGGACTTTTAGCACTTTAAATAGTCTCATCAATATTGAACTTCAAACTATCAAAAGGGTATTAATGAATTTTGGCATTCCTGGCGACACACGACTTTATCATCTGAAGAATTTGCTTTCTTATGAGCTTCTCCCATACGCACCATCTATATTTGAAAGAAGTGTGATTTCTCGAAAGGTTGTATTTCGGTCAGGAGCCAAGTCAGCTCTTCTGAAGTTTTTGAAAAAAAAAGAAAAAAAGTTTGAATGAGCTACCCTTTAACGTCAATATTAGCAGCGGGTCAACTCAATAACGGGTGTTAGACTTGACGTCGTACCTTAAAAGCAATCCACCAACTGAATCTGAAACCATTGAGAACTACGGAAAACCAACATTTTCAACACCCGTGTCTTTTAACTGGTGACATTGAAGAGCTGCATATTCTTGCAGATAGTATGATGGAATATGTGGTTATTGTGGCAAAGAAGGAAATATGACCTGCTTGGAGGACCTTCACACAAATTTGCAGCATCTCTAGGTAAACACTCAAAGCTAGATTATTGGGACTTGATAATATTGAATTCCAAGGCAAAGGCCAAACTGTATGAGCTTTTATTGGACAAATTCCAAAACTTAGTCCATATGCATGAAGCAGGTCTGACCATGATCCTCTCTGGAGGCTTACAAGACAGGATGAAAATAGTGACGCTCAGTATAAGGAGAAGTATTTATTACCGTCTTTGATCATTGTTTGAGTTGTGCCCATAAAGAAGTTGTATTGCAAGAGCTTTGCTGTTTAAAGGGGGATATCGCTGTTTATATGTCAATGCGAATGAAGCAAACACTGTTGCCCTTTAGCTCTATCATTAGCTATTCCTTGGACATCACTAAAATTGTGAAAAACAAAAAGTTTTTGTCCGATTCCATGAATATTCAGTGCCTATACATCAACATTGCACGAATTTAACAAATGACCCATGCTTCTCCGTCTGTCTTCTTCAGACACTTTCGGGTTGTTATAAAGTTTCTTTTTCTGTTCTCTAAAGGAAAAAGAGTGGTGGTTAATACTGTCCAGGAAAGAGGACTGCAGGAACAGATTGCATTTCTAGCGAAAGAGACGGAGAGGTCAAAGCTTAATCCTTCTGTGCGAGAAAGTTTTCTTTTTATTTGCGATAACGTCAATATCGCCGCATGCTGCAAAAACTACACCTTATTAACTCTTTTTATGTTTTGCGAGTACATTTATATCCTCGAAAGCGGGAGCTCATGTATTTGCCGTTATTTGACAGTGCCTTTGAGTGCCATGCTAAGCGCGTTTACCTGCAGTTAGACATTTTTTTTTTTTTTTTTTTTTTTTTTTAAGTAAACCGACCAAAGCTGTATTTTCTAGATCTCCTACATTTTGGCGGGACTTTCCAGGATGGCGAGGTTAGGCCAGTTGCGTCCACCCCTTAATGCATTCCCAGTTGGCGTGGTCCCTAAGTACTGCTCGTGCAAGGGCTGTTCAAAAAATTCTTCATGTACAGGAAATAGGCCATGTGATTTACTTCGTACCTGTGGTGAGAAATTTTTGAATGCTTCTTTATGCTCTGTAATCAATTTTTTAAGGTCTTTCATTTTGAAAGTTTCTTCTATCTATGGTTCAAACTCAGGTGGAAAATTTTGATATGATTAGCTGATATCTGTTAAAGTTTTTAATAAGTGCATTACAGGAAAGCAGCTGCAGCTGCAGTAGCAGCTAGCAGCTGCTACTGGCGCAGAAAACTGATATGGCATCTTCAATAGTAAGTATACGAGTACTATGCTTATCCATACCATAAACGAGGCCGAGGTATTTCACCAAAGTAGATTATATAATAGATTTACCTGCTACGACAACAGATAAGGAAGATAATGTTTTACCTCGGGCATTGTAAGCAAGAAATTCAGTTTAAGCAGCACTAGCACTTAGTCCTAAATTATTATAACCAGAAATAAACGAATCAAGGTTTGCCTGTAAAGTAGGAAGACTGGTAAACTTTCAAGCTTGATCCTATTTCAACTATGGCTATACAAATATGAAAGCAATTCAACTATATGGGGTTTAACTCCTAGATCAAGCAGAGTCAAAATGCTTTTGATTGGACACCGGAATCGACCGTTGCTTATATATCCACACTCCATAAATATACGGAATTTCAAAAATTCTTAGCTTTATTGCCGATACGCTTCAGCAGGCGATGAGCAAACACACAATTCTCATGCTTACGGAAATCAATGCACCTGATTCTGGCTTTTTTCCACAGTATTTGCTGCGAAAGAAGATTTTGCTCTTTTTAAGCTACAACTTTGCTATTTACTTCCGTCAGAATTTTTTTTTAAATTAATTTGTTAGTTAATTTTTTTTAATGTTTATAGAGAAAGTCCCTGGAAGTTGATGTTTAGAGCTTTTCCGATTTTGGAATAAATCCCATTCTTTCTACTAAAATACTGTTTTAATTTCACTCTCTACAAAGTTGAAAATAGATAAACTTTAATTAAAGAGGTTTAAATGTAAAAACAAAATCTTACTATGAAATACAGCAATAATTTTGAATACTCTTACCCTTCGAACTGCTTTCTTCTTCAACTTCCTAGAATTTGTTGTAAAGGCCAACGCCCTATGAGCATATCTGACTGCTATTGAGTAACAATTTCTCTTCCGCCCTTCGAAATGCTGCAACAGATGTTTGTGATAATGAATATTAGTGTATGCAGGGGCGTCGTTTCGGGGGGGGGGGGGGGTTGCCCCCCCAAACATTTTGAGGAAAAAACTTTATATAGCCCATGCCCCTTGACTATCCAGATATGGATCCCCTCTTACCCCCCCCCAATAAAAATTCTGGAGTTACTCCCCTGAGTATATGTAGATGAATTGTTGAATTTATCATGCAAAGTAATTATAAAAACAATTTTTTCCTCTTATACCTAAAGGATTATCGCCTATGAAATATAAGAATTATTTACAATTCACCTCCACTCTTGGAAATGCAGGGTTGAATACTCGTGACAATTATATTATTTAGATATATTCTTGAATTTGCTATACAAAGTCAGTGGAAAACAGTAGTGGAACATACAAAAAATTATTTAAAATTAATTAAATTATTTACAATTAATTAATAGATAATTTTGGAGACCACACTGCCTTTCCATGACGATAAATAAAAGTTCAAATAGGGATAAAATCCTTTTAATAGACAGTGATGATGATAACAGTGATAGAAATTCACAAAAAAATACCAGATATTTCGGTCACATATACAGTGACCGTCATCAGTAGTAAAACTAAAATAAAACAATTTAAAACAAAATTTTATACACTAAATCAAATAACACTACAATTTACACTACAATAACACTACAATGAATTTTGGGAAGTCCATATAATTTAGGGCACAAGGAACTATTACAAATGCCTGCCACGCAGTTCCTTGTGCCCTAAATTATATGGACTTCCCAAAATTCATAAGCCTAACCTACCATTACGACCAATTGTGTCAAATACAAGGTCACCAACAAGTGTTTTGAGCAAATGGTTAGTGTCAATCTGTAAACCACTTTTGTCTACACAAATTTCGTATATTAAGAATTCTTCGAATTTGGTTGAAAAACTGAAAAAAGTAGAAATTTCTTCGAATTCTTTGCTTTTAAGCTTCGACATTGTATCAATGTACACAAATATTGATGTAGAAGCAGCCGAAACTCTTCTAGAAGGAAAGCTGTTAAGAAATTTGGATTTAATTAGTGGCAAAACAGATTTGGAATTTTCTGTAATTATGTATTTAGTAAGGTTGTGCAATAAGTTCTCTTATTTTTTTCAATTTAGAGGGGAGTATTTCGAACAAATAAATGGTTTACCTATTGGGGCCCCTTTATCCCCTTTATTAGCTAATATTTTTATGGAGAATATTGAAACAATTGCGTTAGATTCATATTTTTTAAAACATATTTTCTGGGGCCGGTATATGGATGACATTATTTCAGTATGGGATTATGAGGAGGAGGAATTAAAAGGATTTTTGGAACATCTTAATTGTTTGGGAGGGGATTTAAAGTTTACCGTTGAATTGGAAGAGAGTGGGAAACTTCCTTTCCTTGATGTTCTTCTTTTGAAAAATCAAAATTATCTGGATTTTAAAATTTACAGAAAACCGACAAATAACAATAGATTTTTGTCTTATAGTTCCGGTCACGCTCGCCAAGTAAAAATTGGTTTGATCATTTCTATAACTGATCGGATCTTTAGTATTTGCTCTCCAAAATTTGTTGAGGAGGAGTTGTCTTTTCTAAGGAAAATACTAATAAGTAACATGTATCCAGAATGGTTAATTAACCAGACTTTTTCAAAAAGAAGAAAAAGGTTTCTAGAGATTTCTAAGGAAGTCTTGGAGACAACTCGGGAGAAGGATGTTTTATGTTCCTTACCATATGTACCCGGGCTAAGGGAAAAACTTAAAAGAATTTTACAAAGCAATGGTCTAAGGGTAGCTTTAAAGAGTAATAATACTTTGGGTAGTTTTATAAATTCTGGGAAGGATCTAACTTCATTGGGGCAACAAAGTGGGGTTTATCAGATCCCATGTACTTGTGGAAGCTCATATGTGGGACGTACTAACCAGAGTTTGGAAATGAGATTATTACAAAACAAAGATTCTATTTCTTCGGCTTTAAAGCAAGATTCTAAGTCTGAAGATTTCACTTCAGCCCTTTCAGAACATATTTTTAATTTTCCAGACCATTTTATTTTGTTCGAGAATGTCTCTTTGATTTCTAGGGATCGGGGTTTAAAGCAGAATTTTCGTGAAACTCTTGAAATAAAGAAAATCTTATTCAAGAATATTGCTTTGAATCGGGATACAGGTGAATATGGACTGGACTCTATCTATGATAATTTATTAAAATCTGACAGAGTAAAGTTCAATTCACCCAATGTAGTTGACCTTTGTCCAAATGTTATATCATTGAACGCTAATGAACCGAATCCAAGAAGGTCAAAGAGAATAGCTTCCGCCTTTGCTTTGAAAAGAATTAGAGATTTAAACAAATTGTAGTGTTATTTGATTTAGTGTATAAACTTTTGTTTTAAATTGTTTTATTTTAGTTTTACTACTGATGACGGTCACTGTATATGTGACCGAAATATCTGGTATTTTTTTGTGAATTTCTATCACTGTTATCATCATCACTGTCTATTAAAAGGATTTTATCCCTATTTGAACTTTTATTTATCGTAATTAATTAATAATTATTTAAAATTGTCATCTGTGGCTGGATATGCTAGAATAGTATAAAAGAATTGGAGGACTTGAGGACAAAGAAAACGATCCGGGCACAGCATACCTAAAATGAAAAAAGTAGAAATAAAATAGGGAAAAAAGATAGCCCATTATCAAAGACAAGTAATATATTCTTCTAATTTTCGTCTTTACCAACGAGCAGCTATATAAATATTTAAATCCTCCTTGGCGTTATTGCGAAACTGTGGAAACTATTGAACAATCAGATTGATCAAGTTTATCTATCAGCCCATTTTATAATACCAGAACCAAAGTACCTTATCAAACAGTTTGTGGTAATGAACGGTAAGTAAGGAGCGACCCAGCTCAATAGTTACCGAAACTCTAAAAAACGGAATTTGGTACCAATAAATATATGAAAAGAATCGTCTTATTATACTGATTTCAAATATACACGTTTCATTAAGTTTAGTGTTACCCATTAAAGGCTACGAGCCTGAGAAAATTTGCCTGATTTTCGAAAAAAAACTAAAAGTCATAGAATTTTAATGAAAATCAAACCATCAGATTCAGCGTATCAGAAAACAATACTACAGAGGCTTCAAGCTCCTATTTGCAAAAATGTGGAATTTTGTTTTGTTTTTTCTTTTTTTTGCCAGAAGAAAGATCACGGTTGTATGTTTATTTGTTTGTTGGTTTTTTTGTTTTTTTTTTATCCCAGGGTTGATCGCATCGATTCAGTGGTCCTAAAATATCTTAAGAGGGCTTAACTGAACCGAAATTAAAAGCTCAAGTGCCCTTTTTAAGTGACCAAGCAGATTGGAAACTAAGACCCCTCCCCCGCCCCTTTTTTCCCAAAATCGACCAATCAAAATTTTTAGATAGCCATTTTGTTCATCATTGTTGGAAGGCCCAAAAACTATGATTTGGATATAACATAACCCTCCCCCACAGCCTCAGGGGAAAATTATTTAAGTTATTAAATTTACCCTTTGTTTACGCATAGTATTTGTTATTGGGAATCACTGTACATAAATAATATAACACTAAGATCAAGGCTTGTGATTTTTGGCACTACATTCTCGGCGCGTACAAACAGCTCCTCCCATTTACTCTATCATTAGCGGGTCAGTATATATTTGTCGGTCACTGAATAATGGTGCGAATTTGTATTATTCGTAATTGAGAAAGCAGAAAGAAACTTGGTGAGCCGGCGAAGTGGTTTGCGACTGTCCCATCTCACAGGTATGACTTAACTTATCGGCATATGTAGGATTTCTAAAGAGGCGATTGGGGGGTTGATTAAATTTGTGAAAATAAGGGAATAGTACAAAAACCTGAACTGGGAAATTGGCTGCGAGGACTTCTCCCTTGAACAATTTAAAAGATTTTTTTGCGCTCACGTGCATATTACGAACTAAAATTTAAGAATCAGGAATTCGAGAGGCATTCCTATCAAGGAAAACAAACTAACAAGTAATTATTTTAGTTTTAGTAGTTTAAATATTTGATTATCTCCTTTTTGAACACAGGGGCAAAATTTTTAAAAACTTATGTTGATTATCTCCTTAATGAGCTCCTCGGTACTACAGACAGTAAAAATCAAATCAAGATCAATAAACATATGCGAAAAAAGGAAGTAACTATATTTAATTTAGCTACAAGTCTGCATTCATTCCCATCACGTAATTTCCCTTTGAGAAAAAATTGATAAGACTTAGGAACTGAAATATCAATGCAAAGAACCAAATTTCATAATCAAATGTTGTGGCATTGTTCCAATAAAACTTAGTTTTAGCTTGATTATTATCATTGTAAATTCATTCTTAGTTTTTCTTTCTATTCTTAAACCAATGTTATATTTATCTTTTGCATTATTACAGCCCACTGTATATACATTTATATAAATTTATATGTAGTGTTACAGCCATACCAATTATTCACGTTTCCTTTTTTACTCTTTAATAATAATTTCTAGTCGAGACTTTGAAACCTACTTGTAATTCCTAAAAACATCTAATAATAACATTGCACTACTAATTACCGATTTTCATATATGTATTGGAATAAACTAATTTAAGATTAGATTCTTTAAAATTTAGTGTTACAACGTTGAAGCCAAGTTTCACGTTCAAGAGAAAACTGACTTGTCTACCCGTTAAAAATCGAATGTCGCTTACGTTTATAGTTGTTTAAATATTACCCGGAGCACTTGCATCTCGGTCCGGGTTTTTATAATGGTTGAGATAGGGACAGATCATACTGTCTATTATTTATATATAGTGTTGGGAAGCATGTATACATTTTCGGGTGGGGGCAGGGGGGGGCAAATCTTCTGCTGGGGGGGGGGGGGTTCAATGGGGGAATTTTCCATGGAGAGGGAAGTTTCCAGGGGATGAAATTGTCAGGGAAAATTATACACTGGGGGAATTTGGCAGAATTCTTATACAAAATTATTTTTATGTGTCTTGCTTTCTCTTTTCCGTCTCAATTTTAGCAAAAAAAAAAACTTACATAAAATTTAAACCATGTCTTCTCTGCCCGTTGTCATACTTACATGTTTCTCCATGGTCTATTACACACCAAAGAACAGCCTCAATAATTCACTGAGGATTCCAAATAATGCAAAAGAGATTTATTTAGAAAAAAATTTGAAAAATAATTGAAACAAACAAAGTTCTAGTCTTGACAGTGCTCAATAAGTCCAGTCTACCTGGGGCAAGTTTCAATGCAGAAAGCACAACTTTTCAGCGTTTTCTTTTCCTTTCAGAGACCTTCATTTGTCATATTATATGTTCTCAACTCTGCTGGAACCTCTTTTGCTTGGGACAGAAGAGAGTAGACAGCAGATATACTTCTGGACAAGTTGTACCAGTCTTTTGAAGTGACGACTGATATTTCGTCATGACTCCAACGGACAGGCTTTTTCCTGTAAATGACAGCCTCACCCATGTGCCTTTCCAGTTCTTTATAAAAATTATCTGCTAACTCTTCTTCCTCACTTGCGGAACTTGCAAGCATGTTATCAAACAGGTAGTCAATCAAACATACTGTGCCTTCTCTCCTTTGTTTTGGGTTTTACTCCACTTCTGTTGCAATGCCTAATTTTGTTTACTCCAACATCTGAGTCAGTGTTTCTTTTTGTAGCTACCTTCTAGCGTTATTGAGTACCTCTTGATTTAGGGGCTGGTGCTTGTATCTGAGATCCAGGAGACAAGCAAGAACAACTTCTCTGGTTGTACGTTCTTGAAACTCAACCATAAATTTTGGACAGTGCTGCATTAGTTGTGTATTGAAGAGTATTGACATCAAATACACTTTGACTTCATGTGGCTCACTCTTGCTGCTTTTTTCACCATGGTCAGACTCAGGAGGTGGCTCCATCCCTAAGGACTGGAGAAAATTAGCTAAGGGAATCTGGCGCCAACTTCTGGATAAATTCCACATAAAAACAAAGAAAATTGGCCAATACTCGGTATTTCTCATAATATCCAATAATAACACTAACACCAATATCAGCCTAATAATATTGGCTGGCCAATATATCAGTCAGGCCCAACTTAATGTTCTGTTCCTGAGATAATGATGTCATTTTGACAGGCAGGATGGGTTTAAACTCTTTTGATTTAGTCCAATAGTTCTAGTTGCACTAGTACAAGTAACAGCAGTGTTTGCAATTGGAGTCAACAATTAAATTGGTAGCCTAGTAGTAGTAGTTGCAGTTTCTAATAGTTGCTTTTTGCACAGTTAGCTGTAGACATAGCCACAAGTAGTTGTAGACACATTTGCAAGTAGTCATAGTTGCAGGTAGTCACAAGTGCAGTCCCAAGTAGTTGCATTGGTAGTCAAAGCCACACTTGCTGCAACAAGTAGCAATGGTCATATTCAAAAGTAGTTGCAGTGGCAGATAGTCACAGAAGCAGTTGCAGTCACAAGCAGCCTAGTCACACTCGCAAGTAGCCCCAGTTATAAGTAGTCTCAGTCGCAAGTGGTCACAGTCACAAGTACTGAGTGTTTCATTCAGAGGTAGCCTTAGTTGCAGTCACAAGCATTTGTAACCCCAGCCAGAAGTAGTCAGTCACTAGTATTTGAAGTTGCAATAGGTCACAGATACAAGCAGCCAGAGTTGCAGTCACAACTAGTCGCAAGTGGTTACAATTGCAGTTACAAGCAGTACAAGTAGCCATCCAAAGTATTCACAGTCACAAGTAGTCAAAGACACAGTCGAAAAAAGTCACAGTTGTAGTTAGTTTTAGTTGGAGTCATTAAGCAGTCACAGTTACAAGAAGTTGCAGTCACAAGTAGTTGTAGTGGAAGCCAGAAGCAGTTGCAGCAGTATAAGTAGTAGCAAAAAAATCTTACAATGAAGTATTGGTCTATGACAGCTTCCTGCAACTTTATGTCTTGTAACAGCTCCTTGGATCCAAAATATTAATGATCTTATGATATTCTGTAATAACATGACTTTTGTTCATGTTGTACCAAGTCAGATACTCCCTCTTCCTGAACAGCAAGTTGGCATTCAAAAGAAAAAGGGTGGAATAAAGCCTAGTCAATCAATGATTTTGCTTGCAACCCAATTTAAAGATACCATTTTCGAAGTAGAAAGACAGAGATTTCAATAGGAAAAAGAAAGATGAAGCAAAGGAAAATACAAAGCAGAATACCACAAAAGGAACGCAAGGACAGGAAAAGGAGCTACCAAAGGTGGCTTTGCATTTTAGTGACAGTAATAGAGATGCTCTTTCTGTTGATCTGTGTACTAACACTGAGGAGATAAAGCTAAGATAAAGCTAATGATTTGAACTAGGCCTAGTTCTTCATACTACTATGAAAAGTTCAAAGTCTTCTGCCAGTCAGGTCTTGGAGACTGAAATGGAAGTATTTATTGTGAAATTCCTGGAACAAGATATGATATCTTTGTGTTTACAAGCAAAATTGCCTTATGTTTCCAAAAACCTAATCTGCATGATGGCACAAAAACATACAGCAAGAATTCTGAACTTTGATGTCAACCTTTCACAGTAAGCTGTTGAACGAATAATGTTACATGCATGTGTTTTATGTGTTTATTGCATCAAAGTAGACTGCAGGTTTTTAATAAGTTAGGCTATATTTAGAAAAAAAAAGGAGTGTTTCCTCAAATACCTTTCAGGATGTCCCAAAATATCCACTAGTCTGGGTACTCTAGGACAGAAAAGAGGTTAAATCATCAGTAACAAAAACTTTTATCAAAGAAATAATCTACAAAAATCTGTGAGAAAGCCCAATCAGCAGTGGCATTTCTAGGGTGGGGAGGGGGGATATGATGGCAATACATAATCTTGCATTCAATAAGCTTATTGCAACTGATTATTGTAATATATGGCACTCAGTAGGAAATTACAATTGTGGAACAGCATTCAAAAGTGCTTATTTAAAAATATCAAAATAGTTTTTTGGTTATTGTAATTCAGAACTCAATAAGCTGCAATTTATTCACCTCTAGATAGAAAATTTTCAGTGTGTTTATCTATCAAGACAAATTAAAAATATTTCCAGTCAAAATCATTCTTACAAGCTTATATGGAGATCTACAATTTTCAACTCTAAAGGGCCAGCACGCGTAGCTGATTTTGGGAATTGATTTCAAAATCAGTGCTGTTTTTAGAAGAAATGGGTGTTGATTTGAGCTTGAAAAACTTTCTAGTTTTCGGCGCCGATTTACAAAATCAGCGCCGATTCCATCATGATCATTGCACAAAAAAATATGGATAAAAATAAATCGTCAGCCAGAGATATCTGTGGTGAAAGACCCCACTACTGAGCTGAGAACTAAGCTGAGATCAATCATGCAATTATTAATAAACTCCAGTTGACTATTTGTGTCCATGATGTTTTGTTTTAAAAATCTTTGCTCAATAAATTTTTCTTACAACAAATTTTTCTTACCGCTATCGTTTCTCCACTGATGCTGAAATCGGTTCCCAAAATCAGCTACGTGTACCGAGCCCTTAAGCATTTTATTCATTTTTCAGCTATAAATTGATATACAAAAGGAATGATGCAGGTGAAAAATAGGGTAAGTTGGACAACTAGACCATATGCTTGGGCCATTTGTTTTAGTTTTTAAAATACACAAGTGCAATTAATTATACTGTCAAAACAACATTTTAAGATCACAGCATCAGTGCTTGTTCAATGTGTAATTGCAATTAACTGTGATGAGCTATATTAAACAGAGGGAAACTAGGCTAGATATTGATCTATTAGGGGAGGGGTAATAATAATAATAATTTATTTGAACCCTCTATGCATACAAAAATGCACTTAGAGGAGTATGGAAAAAGAAATATACCTAATAAAAACACCTCATCACAAACACTATAAAATACACTAACAATGACTCACAAACAATTAATACAATCCAATGGAAAATCTACAACTGACTCAGGTTGCTGTCTGAATCTGCCTTCTAAAACATCCATCTTATCACATATCTCAAAAACTCAGTAATGTTTGGAGATACAACTGTTACAAAACCAAATAGGATCACAAAGAAAATACTTACAAAATTCTGTAAAAGACAGACCAAATTTGTTGATGTTCTGACATGGTAAAAAAAACTTCTGTAAAGGCACCAGAAAAAATACACAGGGAGCAAAAATCAAATTATAAAGCCAACCAAGCGTTTTATTTTTTGTCAAATTGCCCTTTAACTCTAAAAAGAAGTCCATATGACTTTCTCAACTTCTCTCTCAAGACATTTATTGCTAGTGACCTTGTTGCTCAAATTAAGGTCTCAAATGCAAGTCCAAGGTACTTGAGAGATGCAGTGGCAAAAATTGAATCAGGGCCAACCTGAATTTTGGATTGGGGGGGGGGGGGGGCTCATGACAACCAAAAACAAGAAATTCAGTTTTAGCAGAAGCAACTGACAGCCTGATGTCAGACAATCCAGCATAAAGGCTCTTCACAGCAGCCTGTAGTGATTGCAAATTATCAGACAGCAGAAGAATGTCATCTGCATATAAAGGGTGACTTGTGTCAATTGATGGCTTGTTAAGAAAATGCAGCATCCTGCAGGTTATACAGCAGATGGCATTGTTAAATATTGAAGGACTTAACACTGAGCCATGTTTTGCTCCATGACGCACAGAAATTTGGCTGCTATAAAGATTTTTTTGTGTGGACACAAGTAGAAAGTTTTGATACCATTGCCACAGGGAGGCGCAAATGAATGGGTTTTCATCAAAAGTGATAAAACAGCTTGGGAGTTTAGGATTGAATCAAATGCTTTAGAAATATCTATACCCCAAACATACAAAGGTTTCTTCATCCTCTTATACCTCTCCAAAATAGACACACAAACTGTTTGTGCATTCCCAACACCAAGACCCACACAACAGCCAAACTGATGATGATCATATCTATTTGAGATTTTTAAAAGAAGAATCTTTTCAAAAAATCTTCTAATAGCTGAAAATACTGTATTTGGATGATAAAATTCACAAGATTGAGGGTCCTTATTCTTTTTTGGGACACATGTCACAAAGCCCTTACATAATGCAGTTGGTAAAAATTGCTGAATAACACAAGCTTGTAATAGTAATGCCATATGCTCAATTAGTTTTGCAGTACCATAAATCAAATGTTCAGGTTGGAGTCTGACAGAACCAGGAGCTTTGCCTTTTTTAAGGAGACAAATTAGTATAAGAACTGACAATGGAGTGATAGAAACAAGATTTTGGCTGTGATCTAGTTGAGAAAAATGGTGAATGAGAATCTGCTCAAAAGCAAGCATACTTGTGCCACACTACCTTTGCTTGAATGTTTAGCGTGCTTGGTATTACAGCAACAGCAGCAGCCACTGATTGTTTGTCAGACATATGCATTACTATCTTGTCTTTCTTAGCCACAATATGCTACACCTTATTGGCACAACCAAGTTTTTCCACAAACTCATGTTGATTAACTGGGTTTCCAATATTCAAGTTGCTCTGAACATTGCTCAACACAACAGGAACAGAAGGTTGTGTTTGAGCTGGCACTGAGGGCAAGACTACAGGGCCTGGAGGCTGTATTAAGGTTTCCTGCTTTTCAACAAGAAAATTTAACATCCTCATGCACTTGCTTAAACAAGATGCTACAATAGTCCTTGGTTCATTAGGAATAGCTGGTACATCACAAGGATCAACTATAACAAAGAGGGGTATAGCTCCTCCTTACATGCTAAAAAACTACTCAACAGATCATGGATATCTGCCAAAAATGTTATGCTTGGATATGAACCCCTGTGCCTTTCAAGAGCATTAAATTTCAAGGCACTTTTGCACACATCCTGTGCCTGCTTTATTGCATCTTTTGTGAAAAACTTGGATGCAATCTTGATAACTGTATCTTTTTCTTTTGTAATGTTCTGCTCCAGGAAATTCAAAACTGTACACAAATGTATAGAAACAACCATTTTCTGGTGGTTTCCTTACAAGAGAAGTAAGGGAAGCATTGAAGGCTGACTACCTTGTTCCTGCAATTTTAGGGGCAAGCCTGGTGGATATCATGGATCTTGCTACCAACTCTCTCATCCCCTGTTCTGCTTACTTTTCTCCTGCCACCTCTATTGCAGCATGATTGCCAATAAATATTGGATTTCTTAATTATATTCATGCTGCTTGATGGGTAAAGGAAATGTCTAATTTCTTGCTAAAAACAAGTCAGACAGGTTTCACACAATATCACTATAAGCAACCTTCATTTGTTGAGTGATTGTAAAATAAGTTCATAAAAACTTGCCCAACAAAAAGTTCCTTCAAACTATTCTATGTTCTTCAGAATCATCTGTTTTGTGACTGACTCCTGCCTTCTAGGATACATTTACTAATTAATTGTCTCTCTGAAAAACTTAACCTTTTATGTTGAAAAATTAAATTTCAGGCTGTTACTTATACAACATTAACTTTGGTGAGAGAGTATTTGATCAGCTCTTTAGAGGGAAATACCTTATCAAAGTACAATGAACATTCCTTATTTTATCCTCTTTTCAAATATAATATTTGAATTCAGATAATCTACATTACTCCTCCCCTGATGATTTAAATACAGGCTGTATCTAAATCATTTATCAGACTAAGGCTGTATCATACAGCTAGGCTTCAGTGTATTTCTCCTTTTTTTTGTCTCTCAATGCATTGTATTTCTTTGTTAATTACCAACTAGCTGTATTTTTGACTTATTAAAAGCATTAGGCCTATCTGATTGCTAAAGGATGGTAAAATTCTAGTTTAGCTACTTTTGCTGTCTTGGAACAGGGTTAGGTTAGGAAAATGAAGCTTTCAGTAATGAAACAAGGGCCAAAAGGAAGGTATTGCCAAGCTTCCATGTTAACCCCCTTCTGATTTCTAAGTCTTAGAAAATTTGCTTACTTGACAAGAGAAATTTTGACTACTTACCTATTGAAATTTTCACAAAACAATACTTTACCTTCATTTTCAGTGATCCCTTCTTTTTTCAGCAAATTTTTCATTGTTCATATTATTGACTTATTAACAAAGTAGGCTAAAAATACCACTCAATGCCTTTTTTTATGCTCTTTCTAAATATAATAATCATTCTTGTCAGAAATGAATTTTACCCCCACCCCTATATATACCAAATCAGGGTATATATTTTTGCACATTAGGGGGGGGGGGGAGTTTAACTTGCCTCTCATTTACATCAGAAATAAAATTTACCCCCACCTGGCCACCCCCCCCCCCTAATGTGCAAATATATACCCTGAATTGGTATACATAGAGGTGGGGGGTAAAATTCATTTCTAAAAAAATGACCATTATATTTGGAAAGAGCATAAAAAAGGCAATGAGGGGTATGTTTACTTTATTGTAAGTCAATAATATGAATAACAAAAAAATGACCCCTTTGTCTGTGGTTTTAGCTCTGAAAATGTGATTCCTGGTAATTTAGTAGAATTTTAAGCCACATCAATGGGATTTTCTAAATTTAGGAAATGTACTTGCAAATCCTTTGAGGCCTTATAAATTGGGATTGAGCAAAGTTGTGGAGCTGAAAACAGTTTTATTTTACTTCATTTAAGCAGAAAATTTCTTCTGCAAAGTTTGCCTTTCATAACACAAAGATTTTTAAAGATCATCAAAGGTAACTATCCTCTAGAGGGAGAAGGAATAGAGGTAGGTACTTGAAAATATCTTCCTATGACATACCTTAGTCTGTAGACCCATCCCTGAAAATTTCATTCTCCCAACCTAACCCCTTTCCAATATAGTAAAAAGTAGCTAAACTAGAATTTTACCAGGTAAAACTCTACTTCAGCTACTTTTGGTTATCTTGGGAAGTGGTTGGGTTAAAAAAATGAAACTTTCAGGGATAGGTCTACAGTCTAAAGTATGTGCCTAGAAGCTATTTTGAAGTACTTACCTCCACTCCTCCCTGTAGAGGGTCATGACCTTTAAAAATCTGTGTGTTATTAAAGATAAACCTTGCAAAATAGATCTTCTGCTTAAATGAAGTAGGCTACAACAAAATGGATTTTAGATCCACAACTTTGCTTAATCCCAATTTATAAGGTTTTAAAGGTATGCAAATACACTTCCTAAATTTTGAAAAGAAAATATTGATGTGGCTTAAAATTCTACTCAAATTACAGGAATTGAATTTTCAGAACTAGGCCTAAAGCCAGAGAAAAAGAAACTGATAACTGAAAATTAAGGTAAAATGTTGTTTTGCCAAAATATCAATAGGAATAGACCTGTCATGTACGCAAATTTTAGGAACTTCTAGAGGAAGAAGGAATGGAGGTAAGTATTTCAAAATACCATCCCAGGACATACTTTAGCCTGTGGACTGAGGTCAATATATACCAAATCATATTATTGAATTTCAAATAAAGTGAATACATCATTCAATGCCTTTTTTTATGCTGATTATGAATATAATAAGCATTTCTATCGGAAATGAATTTCAGCCCCCCCCCCTATATAGGCTATACCTAACCTCACCTAACCCTGAATTGGCATATATAGGGGGGGGGGCTGAAATACATTTCCAATAGAAATGCTTATTAGGGTAAAAGACCTCTTTTTGGGAAAGACCACTTTTCTTTGGCATTCTGGAAAAAAAGCAATGGGTTTTTGGGCCACTCCTTTTTACTACAACATGAAGCAATGTGAGGGCAGTAACAAGAACCCGCCTTCTTGGTCAAATTTTCACCAATGATTTGTCAGCATAAATTGAAAATGTGGTCTCTGTTTTGAAAAGCAATTGAAAAGAAAAATTATATTTAAATATTTGTGATTTATAGAATAAATATCAAGCAATAAAAGTTACATTTCTAGAATCAGAACAAAATCAGCTTTCTGTTAATATATGAATAAAACTGAAACACTAAAAGGATATATACATCAAAATAGGATAATTGGTATTTCCAAAAAGAGGTCCCTGCAGGTAAGTCAATAAATTAATAGTTTCAAGTGGTTGATCTTAAATAATCTGAATAATAACCATATTGATGCATAGCTTAGACTTTTAGCTATTCATTAATATACCCAATCCTTCTCAATTCCCCTTTGGTAACAAGATGTGAGGGTTTTAGTTTTACATAATTTTGATCAATTAGATACTGGTTTTTTACCCTATATTTGTAATCAGCATAAAAAAAGGCATCAAATGGTGTATTCACTTTAGTCCTAACTCAATAATATGATTTGATATATATTGACCTGGACTAATCCCTGAAAGTTTTATTTTCCTAACATAACCCCTTTCCAAGATAGGCCTTGCCAAAAGTAGCTAAAGTAGAATTTTACTATTCCTTTGCATTAAATAGGTCTTATGCTTTTAATAAGTCAAAAATACATCTAGTTGGGAATTAACAAAGCAATACAAAGCATTGAGAGACAAAAAAAAAGGAGAAATAGGCTACACTGAAGCCTAGGTTGTATGATACAGCCTTAGTCTGATAAATGATCAAACTAATATTTTTGAACTAAGCTAGAGCTTGGAACAATTTTAGTTTAATGAATAGATAGATATTATACAATAACTGTTAAAAAGATGAACTTACAGCTGAAAGTTGGAAAATCCTTCTCCTTTTCCAAAATTTGTCAAAATCACGCCTTGCACGAAGAACAGAACTAGTAAAAACCATTCCTGAATTTAAATATTTGTTTTTGTTGATCTACGCTTTTTGACACTAAAATCCTATTTTAAACAGTTTAATTCGACAACAACGAGATAAAGTTTTAAAAAATTCGCGTGACGTACCGTACTGCCTTGAAAACACAACTTTCACTGAAAAACAAATTATTCAAGCCCGAAAGTTTGAGAAAACACGATATCTTACAAGATTCGAAAATATGAGAATTTGCATTTTCTGAAAAGACAAGGAGTAAAACAAATTTCCAAAAAAAAAACAATAATAACCTCTAATAAAATTCTGCTAATAAAATTCACTTTCTGAGAGTCTGGTATCCCCCGTCCGCAATAAAAACCCATTGACCTTCTACCCTGTCCTTATAAGAATTTTCAAGGAATATAATACTGTACATTAGTAATACTTAAAATATCTTTTTATAATACCTCTTCATTTTGTATAGAGAGCGTTTATGCTAAAGGACGAATGTGACACCATGTGGGAGTATTACCTCTGGAACAAGACTATTACTACTGCTACTAAAAACTCACCACAGCATCAGGCCGCCTGAGGCCAACACAGCTACGCATGCTCCTCCTCCATCCCAATCTATTGAAAACCTTCCTCTTTACGCCCTCCCAGGAAGTTTCCATTTCCTTTAAATCTTTCTTTATGACGTCCTCCCACCCCAGACGAGGACGACTTGGTTTCCGTTTAGCCCTAGTCAGTTGGCTAAAAAGGAAAATCTTCGGCAATCTGTCATCCTTCATCCTTAGAACGTGCTCTAGCCATCTCAACCTTTTTCTTCTTATAGCCATAGAAAGTAAAATGGAACTACACTTTTTATACAGCCTACTGTTTGGAATATAGACAGTCAACGGGAAACCCAAAATTCGTAGCCAATTTTTCTGTAGAATATCGAGCAAATCTTCAACCATCTTTCGGAATGCACATGCTCCAAAACTGTACTTGACCACTGTCATCACTGTAGCTTCCAATATTTTAATCTTAGTTTGTAGACTTATCTTCCTATATTTCATTCATTTTGCTCGTGCTTTCATTTATGATGCTTAAACTATCAACATATTCTAAGTTCAAGGAAGTTTTCCCTCCCCATTTGATTCTGTATTCTCTTATTGCCTTTCCTCAGCTCTTTAAGACAAAGTGTATCAAAATGATCCATACAAAGGGTAATAGAACACAACCCTGTTTAACTTCTGATTTAATACAAAAACCAGCTGCTAACCTCATTTCCTATTTTAACCGCAGCCATGTTATTCTCTTGCACAGCACTACTCACTTTAATGTATTTGTCTCATATACGATACAAGGATAATACCTTTGCTAAAGGTATTTGACAACTCAGGCACTTCTAAAGGATTAGCCTAAGAGTGAAAATTTGGTCGACACATCCTCTACTCATTATAAAACCGCATTAATTTTCTCTTATAACTTTGTCTCCAGTATCTCTCAGTCTAAAAAGTATCAAATTACTAACTTATTTGCTACCTACAGAAACTAAGCTAATACCTTGATAATTACCACACACACTCTTATTACCTTTCTTATACAAAATTTTAATTAGGGTTTTCCTAAAATTGCTAGGTGCTTCTCCTTTTCCAAAAATCATAATCATGATCTTCAGTAACTTATTTCTAACCTTAAAGCAACTCTATTTTAAAAAATTCATTTACGACACTTTTAGCACATGGGGCCTTATAAGTGTTTGATCCTTTTAGTACTTCTACTAATGGAATATCTGTAAGTTCTTGCTTTAGCAGAGAGTTTTAGGTTGAATACAAACTTTTCATTAATTTTAAACAATACACTATGATTAACAATCTCAAAATTTTCCCTTAATACCATTCTTTCCTTGCTAGGGTCAAAAAGTTTTTGCAACACAAAATGACACAAAATTAGATTTTTCTATGGTCCAATATTTTTGCTATTTCCAAAGTACCTATAGTTTCGATTTTCGCTCCTTCACGATATTCTACAAGCATTATTTCAAAATGATCATCCCTGGAAAAAAGCAAACAGATGAACACTCACTCGTTATCAAGTCTTTGGGGGGAAGTGCTAAGTTCTGCCATTTTTGCACAATGAACTTAAAACTTTTTTGAGAAATATTTCGCCCGTAGCTTAATATTGATAATTTAAATTTTAATCAATTTTACACATTTCGGATTATCGAAAAAAACAATTCTTTAAGTTTATTTATCGCTATCAGGATTCTAATTTTCTAGAGTTGTGGTTGTCATTGACACATTTTTCTATTTACCTACAGTTTTTTACCGTGCACTGACTGAAACAAAACCTATTTGACATAAAAATGTTCTTAACACTTTAATTTTAAGGTTTTAAAATAGAAAAGATAGAAAGAAAAGGCTATGTAATTCAGTAACAAGGATATTTTTCATGAATCTGTTTCTGTTGGTTTTAAAGGTCAAAGTCTATCTATTTTGAACAAGACAAAAATAGTAAAAAAAAAACAATAATGAAGAAATAACGCTTTGACACCTTTAAGACCAAACACAACTTATCATAGATGTTGGGGTTCTAGTTGACAGAAATTGATGAGTAGTAGCAAAGTCATTCATGACATACTTTTTCAGGTGAAAGACTGATATCTTACATAAGACCTTAAACAGTAGGCTAGTACTGTGGACACCATAAGTTTGTAAAAAGAATGCAGCTTTTTAAATATTTAATGTAAAAAGTTGTTTTCGAGGCAGAGAGAGGTGACTCATCCAAAGAAAAATATAAGTTCTAGTCATTTTTTCAGAGAATGAGAAATTTTTTTTTCTACCGTTATGTTAAATTTTGCAATTATTCGTTTTAGGAATATGCAAAAGCTATTAATACAGCCTCTCATTTTCAGAGGCATTGCGGTGTGCGAAGTGAATAAATTGTCCCCACATATGGATGTAGTCAACAGAAAAATAGCCATTCTTGTAATAGATTAATACGGTATTCCTAATGGTGACATAGCATCGGCCATTAATGTAGTTTTATAGTTTTTAAAATATAGCATAAATTTTACCCCAGACAGCCCCTTTCAAGTTTGTGTAAGAGTTTGACGGAAACAAAATTCCCGATTGGCTCAAATCATTCTTTCTTAAAGCCGAAAATTAGTTTAGTATGTTTTTACTTGGCAATTACACTGTCTTTATTGGAGAAACCAGAAGAACTTTATAAATTAGGACTACCAAGGAATTGGAAAGAAGGAAATAATATTATTTTGTAGTTGGGTCATTGACAAAGTTGATATGGGTATGCTCTTAGCAAAGCTATGGAGCTTATTTGGTAATGAAGGTGAGAAAGTTTTGTAAATATTTGGCTATTCCTTTAGACCATTTATTTTTGGTTCATTAGGCCTAGCCTATTTTAGACTAGGCCTATGTTCAATGTTTGCAAGTAGCTGTAAAATTATAGCTGGGAGAATTTTAAAAATAGGTAATTTTCTGTGGGTCTTATCAAACAGTTTGTGGTAACAAACTGTAGGTAAGGAGTGACCTGGCACAATGGTAGCCTAACCAAAACTCTAAAAATGGAATTTTGGTACCAATAGATACAACAAAAGAATCCGATTTTAATTCTGATTTCAAATATATAAGTTTCATCAAGTTTAATCTTACCTATCAAAAGTTATGCACCTGAGAAAATTTGGCTGATTTTCAAAAAAAGGGGGAAAGACCCCCTTAAAGTTATAGAACCTTAATGAAATTCACACCATCATATTCAGCACATCAGAAAACCTTACTTTAGAGGTTTGAAGCTCCTATCTACAAAAATGTGGAATTTTGCATTTTTTGCCAGAAGAAAGATCATGGGTAGCCTATAGCCTATGTTTATTTGTTTTTTTATTTTCCCCAGGGGTAATTGTATTGACCCAGTGGTCCTAGAATATTTTAGAAGGGCTCATTGGAACAGAAATTAAAAGTTCTAGTGCCCTTTTTAAGTGACTAAAAAAAAAAATGGAGGGCATCTAGGCCCCCTTCCATGCTCATTTTTTTCTCAAAGTCACCCAATTAAAATTTTTAGATAGCCATTTTGTTCAGCATAGTTGAAAATCTAATAAATAGGCTATGTCTTTTTTGATGACTTTATCCCCCACAGTTCCCAGGGGAAGGGCTGCAAGTTATGAACTTTGCCCATTGCTTACATATTGTATTGGTTATTGGGAAGTATACAGACATTTTCAGGAAGAATTTTTTTCTGGTGGGGAGGGGCTGGAGGAGGGGGTTACTTGGGAGAATCTTTCCATGGAGGATGTTTCTTTGGGGTAAGGGACATTTCTATGAAGGGGGCACTGGATTTCCAAGCATTTAAAAAACAATCAGAAATTAAATAAAAAAAACAAGTTTTTTCAACTGAAAGTAAGAAGCAACATTAGAACTTAAAATGAACAGAAATTATTACATATATGAGGGGGTTCTCCCCCAAGTCAATACCTAACTCTTTACACTACAGTTTTTTTTTTAGTGCTTTCAAAAGAGCTATCTATTCTAATTAAATGGCCTTTGTGATTCAGGGGTTTGTGAATTAATTTTTTTTTAACTTTTATTGTAAAGAGTGTGGTATTGACTGAGGGGAGAACCCCATCATATACATAATAAAAAAACAAGAGATACAGCTCAATAGTAATCAAAAGTTTTAAAAACAGAACTTTGATGTCAATAAATGTATCAAAAGAATGGGCTTATAATGCTGATTCTAAATATATGACTTTTATTAAGTTTAGTATTACTCATCAAAGGCTACAAGCCTGAGAAAATTTACCTGATTTTTTAAAGAGGGGGAAACATCCCCTAAAAGTGAAATAATTTTAATGAAAATCATACTATCAGATTCAGCATATCAGAAAACCCTATAACATAGGTTTCAAGCTCATATCTGCAAAAATCTGCAACTTTGTATTTTTTGCCACAAGAAAAATATACAAATATAGAAGTTTGTTATGTAAGTTAAATTTGTAAATTACATCAGAACCAAATTTAGAGACAGCCATTTAGCAAAAGAAAAGTAAAATTTTATACAAATTTTGTTTACTTTTTCAATGACTGTGAGCCAAAATAAAAGCTGCATTAACTAAAAAACAATCAGAAACTAAATAAAAAAACAAAGTTTTTTAAACTGAAAGTAAGGAGCAACATTAAAACTTAAAACAAACAGAAACTATTCCATATATGTAAGGGGCTGTCCCCTCCTCAATGCCTTGCTCTTTATGCTAAAGTTTGACTCTGTCTCACAACTTTGTTTTTTGAAACAATAAAAAACTTTAGTGTAAAGAGCAAGGCATTGGGGAGGGGACAGCCCCTTTCATATATGGAATAATTTCTGTTTGTTTTAAGTTTTAATGTTGTTCCTTACTTTCAGTTTAAAAACTTGTTTTTTTTTTTATTTAATAATCAAACAGTTTGTGGTAACAAACTGTAAGTAAGGAGCAACCCAGCTCAATGGTAACCAAAACTCTAGAAAACGGGTTTTTGATACCAATAGATATATCAAAAGAATCAGATTTCAATGCTGATTTCAAATATATAACTTTCATCAAGTTTAGTGTTACCCATCAAAAGTTTGGCTGATTTTCAAAAAAAGGGGGAAAGACCCCCTAAAAGTTATAGAACCTTAATGAAAATCACACCATCATATTCAGTGTATCAGAGAACCCTACTGTAGAGGTTTCAAGCTCCTATCTACAAAAATGTGGAATTTTACATTTTCTGCCAGAAGAAAGATCACGGATGCGTGTTTATTTGTTTGTTTGTTTGTTTTTTTTTT
>JAQQPU010004631.1:34349-44563 GCA_029168905.1 Artemia sp. Kazakhstan ARC1039
TATATTTGGAAAGAGCATAAAAAAGGCATCAAGTGGTATGTTTACTTTGGTACTCCTTTAGTATACCTATTCTTTTATATATCTCAAACTAGAGATGCAATGAAAACCCATTTTTATGGGATGATTCACCACACGGCTGCAGAGAAATTTATTTTATAGCATGGTTTTAATTGTGTATATGATATTTAAAGTGTTGTTCTTTGTTTTTTTTTGTACATTAGGTGGGGGGGGGGGGTAAAGCATAGCATATAATAAATACATAACCTTACCTAGGTACTTTCTTTCCCCTAAACCCCAAACAACTAAAGTTTAAATATAGTTCCCAGAGTAAGAAACCCCTTTTTATAAGG
Organism: Artemia sp. Kazakhstan ARC1039; assembly: GCA_029168905.1. NCBI lineage: Eukaryota > Metazoa > Arthropoda > Branchiopoda > Anostraca > Artemiidae > Artemia > Artemia sp. Kazakhstan ARC1039. The sequence goes on from JAQQPU010004631.1 coordinate 34,700, forward strand.
TGTCAAATAGACAATTACCAGGTAATGGCTATCTGGGCTTTGACTTTTTTGACATGTTTGTCCTAGATTTTAGAACAGTACCTTATAAACTAGTAATATATCTAGTAAACTATACCAGTTATACTAGTAGTATACTAGTTTACTAGTTTAATATAACTAAACTGGTAAATGTTCAAATACCTCAAATTGCACCTTTGAGCAACTAGGGGCATTCCTAAGGGGATTGGAAGACTCCCTCCCAAAGTTTCAATGCATCAGCATGCATCCCTATGCCTTCCCAAGGAAAGAACATCATTTGTACTTTACTGAAAAAATATAAATGTTTTAACTTTAATAGATCAAATAATAGTAACATTTTGATTACTAAATATCAGTATATGTATATTAAACTGACAATGCACATTCATTTGTATTTTTTTCCGTAAAGTGCAAATTATGTTCTGGCCTTGGGAAGGTATAGGGGTTTTGAGCCCTACTCATGTTAATTTCTGCTTGTTTAGAGTTTGACTCAGTTATTTATTGTAATATCTGTTCATTTTGGGTTTCAGTTATTTATCAATGCTGATTTGTGGTAGTTTCACACTTGGTAGGTTATTTGATTATATTTTTGCTGATTTTTGGTTTAATGGAGTTCTTTACTTTTCTTTGAAAAACTTATTTTGTGGAAAAAGTTTTTTTTTAATAATTTCTGTTTGTTTTATATTGACATAGTCTTTTACAGGGAAAAAGAAAATAGTACTTTAAATCTTTTTGTTTTTTTAAGACTTTATAGTTTGGCCTGCAATTTGTATGCTAGAGAAAAATTTTCAGCAATTTTCAACAACATACGCCCTTTTAAAAATCTGGACCCACATAAAAGTTTTTAATTTAGTTTCATACCTCCTCTAGTTGACCTGAAATAGAAAACTTGATACCATTTGCAAAAAAAAAAAAAAATCTGTTTAAATTCTAATAGCAGAAGTAGCCCCAAAAGTTTGAATATAATACCCTTAGTCATTCTTGGGATACTGCTGAGATGCCTTATTGGGAATTAGCATTAACACAGTGCATTTTGATTCAATCTTATGGCAACATTTAGTTTTTAAACATAATGGGCAAATGGGAGTGTGGTCATGGGAGGGGGACTAGTTGCCCTCCAATCACTTTTGACTATTAAAAAGGGCATTAGCCCTTTCTATTTTCAATCAAATGAGCCTATTTTGAAGTTCCTACAACAAATCCTTCAATACAAAGTGCCCTGGAATAAAAAGAAAAAAAAAAATAATACATTGTGCCCACATTGATCTTTAATATAAAAATGTCAAGCCTTCCAATCATTTTCGACTATTAAAAAGGACACTAGCCCTCTCAGTTTCCAATTGAGTGAGCCCTTTTTGAGTTTCTACAACAATGCTTTCTATAAACACCTTATATGCCCCCAGGGCATAAATTGCAACCCTTGCCCTGAGGGCTGTGAGGGGACTGTCATCCTCAAAGACCTACTTTCTAGAAGTTTCAGCTGCATTAAACAAAACAGCTATCTTAAAATTTTGTTTGGATGTGTTTGAGGAAATGGTGGGCATGAAAGGGGTGTTAGTTGCTCTCCAATCATTTTCAACTATTAAAAAAGGCACTAGCCCTTTCAATTTCCAACTGAATGAGCCCTTTTGAAGTTTCTATGACAATGCTTTCAATAAAAACTTATATGCCCCCAGGGCATAACTTACAACCCTTGCCCTGATGACTGGGGAGGGGGTTGTCATCCTCAAAGACCTAATTTCCAGAATTTTCAACTATATTGAGGAAAATTGATATCTCAAAATTTTGATTGGCTGTCTTTTGCAAAATGGTGGACGTGAGAGGGGGGTTAGTTGCCCTCCAATCACTTTTGACTATTAAAAAGGGCACTAGCCCTTTCAATTTTCAATCAAATGAGCCCTTTTTGAAGTTTCTATGACAATGTTTTCCATAAAAAAAAACCTTATATGCTCCAGGGCATAACTTACAACCCTTGCCCTGAGGGTTGTGAGGGGGTTGTCATCCTCTAAGACATAATTTCCAAACCTTTCAACTATGTTGAACAAAATGGTTATCTAAAAATTTTGATTGGATGTGTTTGGGGAGATGGTGGGTGTGAGAGGGGGGTTACTTGCCCTCTAATCACTTTTGACTATTAAAAAGGGCACTAGCCGTTTCAATTTCCAATTGAATGATTCCTTTTTGAATTTTCTACAACAATGCTTTCTATAAAAAAAAACCTTATATAACCCCAGGGCATAACTTACAACCCTTGCCCTGAGGGCTGTGGGGGAGTGTCATCCTCAAAAACAAAATTCCCGGACTCTTTATATGTCAAACAAAATGCTATCTCTAAATTTTGATTGGATGTGTTTGGGGAAATGGTGGGTGTGAGAGGGGTGTTAGTTATCCTCCAATCACTTTTGACTATTGAAAAGGGCGTAAGCCCTAATTTCCAATTGAAGTTTTTCCAATCGCACTTTTTGAAATTTTTACTACATCACTATCTATAAAAACCTTATATGCCTCCAGGGCATAAATTTCAACCCTTGCCCCAAGGGCACTGAGGGGGTTATCATCCTCAAAAACCTAATTTCTAAAACTTTTAATTATGTTGAACAAAATGGCTATCTAAAAATTTTGATTGGATGTGTTTGGGGAAAAGGTGTGTGTGAGAGGGGGGTTAGTTGCCCTTAAATAACCTTCGACTATTATTAAAAAGGATACTAGCCCTTTGAATTTCTGATCAGAAGAGCCCTTTTTCAAGTTTCTACAACAAAGCTTTCAATAAAAACCTTATATGCCCCCAGGGCATAACTTACAACCCTTAACTTGAGGGCTGTGGGGGGAGTGTCATCCTCAAAGATATAATTTCTGGACCTTTCAACTACTTTGAACAAAATGGCTGTCTCAAAATTTTGATTGGATGTGTTTGGATAAATGGTGGGCATGGAAGGGGTGCTAGTTGCCTTCCAATCACTTTTGACTATTAAAAAGGGCACTAGCCATTTCAATTTTCAATCAAATGAGCCCATTTTGAAATTTCTATGACAACGCTTTCTATAAAAAAAAACATTATATGCCCCCAGGGCATAACTTTTAACCCTTGCCCCGAGTTCTCTGGGGGGGGGGTTGTCATCTTCAAAGACCTAATTTCCAGAACTTTCAATTACGTTGAACAAAATTGCTATCTCAAAATTTTGATTGGATGTGTTTGGGGAAAAGGTGGGCGTGAGAGGTGGGTTAGTTGCCTTCCAATCACTTTTGACTATTAAAAAGGGCGCTAGCCCTTTAAATTTCCAATCAAATGAGCCTTTTTTGAAGATTCTACACCAAGGCTTTCTATGAAAAACCTTATATGCCCACAGGGCATAACTTACAGCCCTTGCCCTGAAGGCTGTGGGGGAGTGTACTCCTCAAAACATAATTTCTATCTGGAAATCAACTATGCTGAACAAAATGGCTATCTCAAAATTTTGGTTTGATGTGTCTGGGGAAATGGTGGGCTTGGAAGGGGTGTTAGTTGCCTTCCAATCACTTTCAACTATTAAAAAGGGTACAAGCCACTCCAATTTCCAATTGAATGAACCCTTTTCGAAGTTTCTATGACAACTTCTTTGATACAAAGTGCCCTGGTTTAAATAAATAAAACATTGTGCCAACATTGTTCTTTACTTGGGCAGCACTATTGTGTTGCCTATGATAAACCTGCTTAATGCTAGATTCTCACCAGTTTCAAAATGAACAGTGAACAGGATTTTTGGGCTAACCTGTAAAATGGTACCACCTTTGTTAAATTTTGCAGTACCCTCTGCATGAATTTGCATTTGATGATTATTTTCTTTATTAACTTCAATTGCAGTTGGTTTGGAATAAAGCAATGGATCATTGGTTGACTGGGCTGCTAAGCATCTCTTATGATCAGGCCTTCTTAGAAAACTATGTCAGTGCCAAATGCTATCTACTATTAACCAAAACACTGAACTCCTAGTTTTAGGAGTCCAGAATTCTGGTATACTAATAATATCTACTTTGGGCTAATAAAAAATTTGACAACATTGAAAGTGTGGAAGTTGTATATTTTGAAATCAGTATAGGATTTTGAAATGGTATGTATTTTCTAAGTCATTTTTTTATTGTGTTGTAACTAGTACATTACCTTATGAGAGCTACAAAAACTTTGGTCAAAGACTTGTTTTTAGGTGTTAGTAACATTACATGCAAAAACATCATTTTTATTTTAAATAAAGGGTAATTTTGGGCATGTAATTTTACATGCCCAATACATGCAAAACATTGTTTTTACACATCCCACATAAATAGATGCAAAAACATTGTTTTTATTTTAAATAAAGGGTAATTTTGGGCAAAGACTACCATTCTAAACTAGCTAAAATAACTGTAAAGTTTTTACTCCTTTTCTGAGGGAAGGGGCGGGATGCAGTTACACTGAAAACAACTACTCAGATTAAATTTTTTTTGTATGTTTATTTAATCTGCTAGCTAAGGGATAAACACAGCATTTTCCTTTCAATTTTCCTTTCAATTGTTATATAATTATTGATACTGTTACAAATTCTATTCTGAACCCTTTAAGCTTTATAGGGAGGCATAACTGTGCATATAGTAGAACAAAGAAAAAACTGCAAAAAGTAATTCATAAACTGGCTCTGTGGATATATTTCTGTCATCTATTTTAAAATGAGAGGTGTCTTAGGATAGTGGAAAGCTGTCCTAGCCAAGTGGTTTGCATGCTAAACTTGAAATCCCTTATCATGATGAGATTTATGAAGTTATGATGAGGTTATGAAGATGAGGTTTAAGTCCTGTTGTTGCTGATTATTTTGTTTGGAATGGGGATCAGTCGTGTGACTCTGTAAGCTCAGCTAGAGTTGACTCAGCTCCAAATGGGTACCTAGAAGAATCTGGGGAAGATAAACAGGAAGGTTGTGCAAAGCACAGGATGGCTGCCCCTCCCCCCCCCCCATTGGACATCCTGGCTGAACAACCAGTTCACAATAATTTTGGGGGGGAGCATGAAGAATATTTTGGTGACTTTTTTTAATGAAGATACACAAAAAATGAAATGTTTTTCAAAATAGGAGGAGGGGTATTTTTCATTTTTTGTGATTAAAAAAAAATGAAAGTGCAAAAAAAGGTATTTTTCAAAATATGCTCCTATTGCTCTAAATTGGTGCCCCTGATTGAATGGCAAATTAAATAAGTCCCTTAAATAGAGTTTCTCTGTTAAGAAAGAAATAAGAATTTTGTTTTTATTTTAGTTTTACCAAATAAGAAAATCCAACTTGCAGTGTATTAAGATTCCACAAATTTAAACCATTGCAAAGTGCTTGAAATAGAGATTTGTTCAAATTACCAAACCAACATAAACAACATTGCCATAAATATTTATGTTGCCCCAAACTAAATATCCTCAGTGAACTACCTACTGGCAATCACTAAAGACCCTAAGAATGTCAATAACTGAAAAAAAGGTTAATATGGGGGTACCAGGGAAATTTTATACTGCTAGTTACAGGAATCACATTACCTCACTGGCCCCCTCCCCCCTATAAAGGTCAGATACATTTCTATTGGAACACAGGAATCAAGTAGCAAAAATTAGGGCATTTGATTCTCCATTGAACACTCTCTTGGAAATATAATGGTTGATACCATTGCAATTTCATCCCAATCTGTTCTCCTCCCCTGAATGCCCTGATATTACCCTAGACTAATCCTGTAATAAACAAATTCTAACTTCACAATTTTTTGAAAATTTCTATTTCTTGAATATCCATATATACTTCCAGTTAATTCAAGTTTTATTGTAAGTGAAAAAGAAATCTGTGTATATTGTGTTATGATCTCAGACTTCCTTATTGCAATATTTTGCTTGTATTCATCAAGCCTAGAAATCCTGTTCTACAGGACAGTAACTAAAATAAATAATCAAAATATAAATTCTATTTCACTTTCTTAAAGTTGTTGAGTTCCTTACAAATTCATACCAAATGTTCATTTATTATTCTTCTTATACATTGTTCAAACACAGAGACAAATTGTTAAGTTTGTAAATTGTGCCCAGGCCATTTTTACTACTACTACTACTAATAACTCACTTCAGTACCAAGCTGCCTGAGGTCAACACAGCTGTGCATGCTCCTTTTTCACTCAATCTATTTGAAGTTGTAATCTGGAATGTCTCAAGACATTCCAGTTTCTTTTCAATCATTCTTAATGACCTCTTCCCAACCCATTTTGAAAAAGCCTACTTTTCCTTCAGTTTATACACACGTTTTATCCTCTTTGAAGACCATTACCATACATGTAAGTTGACTAGTAAATAGTTTTCTTTCATCACAAAGTGGTTAGGCCACCATAACCCAATAACAACCATAAACAATAACACACACAATAACAAACACAACCCAATAACAATCAAACACCATAACCAATAATTGTTTCCCAAACAATAGGACATTCTTTACAATGGCTAGTTTCTTAAGTGTGCCACACTCTTTCACCAGTAGGGTCATCCTGTATTCTGCTTTACTCGTTTTTTGGCTGTAATTACCAGTGCATGCCTCTTGAAGTTTCCTGCCTATCCTATGGAGATTTTTCCTTATCCCCTTTCTTGAAAGGTATGGATGTATGATACATACTGGGGGATAGAGACAATTTTGTTGTGAAGGTAGAATATGAGATAGAATGATTTTTATTAGGTACTGGTTATGCTTTGTTTTATGTAGAAGTTTTGAAGGAATTGAATTTGTTGTTGCACATCAAAGGCTTAACAGGCAAAATAAATTTATTTTATTACTTATTAAATAATTCTATCTATTTTATACTGTATGCATAGATGTCAGAATTTTTTCCATTGGGAGTCAGACTTTTCTATAAAATCCTCATCCCATTGTTTAGTTATAGCCTAGCTATACCAAACATTAATCCCATCAAGGCATATTTACAGAGATTTGAAGTAAGATTAAGCTGAATTTTATTCATTTTTAACATCAATTAACATTTGCAATTTTTTATTAAAAATGTTTTTCCAATTACAATTCTCTTGATTAACTATAGATATTGGTTGAGCTTGAGGCTTCTGTTCCATTTAAATAGTTAGTTTGCTCATTTATACAAAAAATGAAACATATTTTTGGAGGAGTAAAAAAAAGGATATTTTAAGCAATTTGCACTTGTCTTATGTTTGGCTTTTTCTTCTTTTTTCAAGAATTAGAATCTGTGGAGACATTATGGAGACAAGGATTAGAATCTGTGGGAGATTCGTATTTTCCAAATACTGCTGAAAAAAACCATGTGTTTGTGTTTACCTTCAATTATGACTTTTATTATTATTTTAGAAGGCAAGGTTGTTATTGTCTTTGTCATCATTTTTATGTTAAAGAATTAACATTTTGGCAGATATGGGATGGCATTTATGTGCCAAAGCTCTGTTGAATACAATTTTTTTTATGTTTTCACAAGATCCTGTTTTAGAACATAAAATTGTCATAGTTGGGTTGGACAATGCAGGAAAGACAACTATACTTTACCAGTTTTTGATGAATGATGTTGTTCAAACTTCACCCACAATAGGATCCAATGTTGAAGAAATCGTTTGGAAAAATATACACTTCATCATGTGGGATTTGGGTGGTCAAGAATCTTTACGAGTTGCATGGAATACTTACTATATACACACTGAGGTAAGTTTTGTTTTTATTCTATGCTCAGATGTTTTTTTTTTGGGGAATCCAGCAGGGGTTGAATTATTTTTGAACATTCCTTAAAAAGGATGGAAAGAGACTATAAAAAACATTAAATTTAAAAAATATATATTAAAATAAAAACAAAACTATTAAAATAAACAATAAAAATTGTATTTTAAAAAACATATATATAGCCCATATATTAAAAATAATAAAATATAAGAATAGATAAAATATTAAAAATAAAAAATAAATTATATAATTAAGGTAAAAAAAAATAAGATAAAACAATATTAAAATTTAAAAAATGTAATAATTAAAAATAAAAAATATATTAAAAATAAAGAAATATAAAAAAAGGTGGGAACTTCTTGGGAGGGTTAGCAAAGCATGGAGCCTTTAATAGAGTAAGTGCAGAAGGAGGAAGTATAGTTGTCTGGGCCTCAAGTGTTCTGGTAGTAAGCTATTACTAATATGACAACGGAAAGTTTGAATTTGTACTTGCATTATTGTGTTATTTAGTTTCAGTAATACTGTATAGTCATGATATGGCTATTGCTCATGCATTACTTGTTAAATTTGAAAATAGTCCTTGGTATTTGTTTCTCAATATGGTTAGATGATTTTCTACTTTATTTTAAGTTTTTGTGTTTTCTCTCTTTTTTACATTTTCGATCTCTTTTTTTTTTTATTCCCTGGTGTTTTAATATCATAAACCTAGTCTAGTTTATACTCTTTGGTTGGTGATTTTGTTTCAGTAGCTTATAATTTGTTTGTTTCTTTGTCTGTTCAACATCTTCCTTTTTTTATGGGTTTTTGCCCTCTTTTTAGTCCATTATTCTGTTTTTCATAATCTGTTCTTTTTAGAAATTTATCCATTTACTATGATAATCCTAAATAGCCATAAATTAGATAATATTATGGGACTTACAAAGATTTATTAAACACACTTGCATACATAGTAGGTAACGGTGAGAGGGCCTCCTCCCTTGTCTATCATCAGGGTGATTCAATGACTTGTCTTTTGAAAAAGCAAAACATTCTAGAAGAAAAGTCAGTTTTCCAATTTTAAATTGCTGCTGTAGGTGTTTCCATCCATGAACGAAAGTCACTGGAGGCTTTGTCTGGACTGTTAAGTAGTTGCTCAAAATCTTCCGGCTTAAAGTGCTGAAGAAAGATTTTCTTCAATGGGACTGTGTGAGGATGTGCATTGTTAGGATGGATATTTATTTCAAAAAAATTCTATCACAAGCTCCAAAGGGCCACATTTGCATTTCGGAGCTATAAAAACCCGAAAAAAACTCATAATAAAATGACATCAACTAAAAAACTAGCAAACAATAATAAAAACAAAAATATCAGAATGAGAAAACCATTCATTAGTAAAAAAAAATATTAATCTGTAAAATGCCAGAAAGTTAAAAAGGTAAAAAACTGAAAAACTAAATAAGAGAGTGAAGTTAAATATACATTAAAAAAGGTTTAAAAAAGAACATGTAAAAAAGGGGAGAGGGAAAAAAAACAAGCAAGGGAACATAAAACTTAGGTATCACCAGAACCAAAAAAAAGAAAGGAAGACTAGCGGTTCATTTTATCAGTAATGAAAGGGACATAGAGCAGAGAGGTAGTGTATGGGGGACAAGATAGGAACGGGTTTAGAAACAGTACGTCGCAGGCGGTGTCTGGGTGGGGGTGCCTTTTGGGGAAAACATTTTCTGTGTGAGGGTTTGTTATTGGATTTTTTTGCAAAACGTAGGCACAACATACCTCTCCTGTACTTAAATGTTTCCAACTTGGCCTTTTTCAGAAGGAGGGTGTGTGGTACCTTAGCTTCTTTGAAAATTATTCTCAGGGCTGTTTTTCGAATGGATTCAATTTTTTCTGATTCATCACGGGAGATGCCAGGATGCCAAACTGGGCAAGCATATTCAAGATGCGGGCAGATAAAGGAGATATAAATTCTTAGGGAATGAGAGGGGGGACGTTAAATTTATTGAATAGCTTAAGCAGAGAAATGGATGCGTTAGCTCTATGCACAATTTCTTTAACGTGGATATCCCATTTTAAATTAGAAGAAATTTTGGCCCCAAGTAATTTAACAGAGGACACAGCAATATCTTAGGGGTTAGGGTAAGAAAAAGGGGTGAGGTTTTAA
>JAQQPU010004632.1:0-11997 GCA_029168905.1 Artemia sp. Kazakhstan ARC1039
GCGGACTAAGTCAAATCTGTGCAGAAAATTTTGAGGTTTGAAGTGGTAAATATATCTATTTTGGGCGAGAAGATGGTTTGAAAGCAGTGCTTTCTGCCACAAAGCAGCAGAAATTTTAGAACCATGTATAACTAAAAAGTGTACTATTCCATATATTTACTTCTTTTACACCTATCTTAGAGGATTAAATTATCTTAAAACTAGTGTTGTGTGAAGAGTCTAAGTTTTAAGAAAATGTCTAGTAAGAAATGTCATTTTCTATTTTTTTTTCTGCTCATAATGAAGTTGGTGAATAGTCAAGGATAAAAAAGTATTTTCTGGCATGAAGCACTACATTTTTGGATTTACCACTAAAGCATGCATTTTTTTTCTATGAACAAGTAATTACTCTTTGGCTCCTTAATGCCTCCCGCCTACAGGACCTAATCTTCTGTGCCAACCATACTATTTTGATGACCATTGGATGGTGAAGATTGCTAATGAATTGTCCTGTCAGTGCCAAAAAGCTTAATTTTTCTGTTAAAAATGCATTTTCAAGTCTCTATTACAAAACCAATAAAAGAAAAATTCCTCTGGTGCAATGTACCAACCCATCCTTAGTTACACAACTGATGATAAGTTCCAGGGTTTTCGAACAGTCTGGAATAAGCAATTTAAGGCATTACAAGAATGCCGTTGCCCCCTTTGGACTGGGAAAATTTCCAATTTTATGGCATTTATGACAAACTTTACCAGATTTCAGAGGGAGGGTGATCACCCCTATCCCCTCTCTAATATACGCTACTGACCGCTGTAACCATGAAAGCCATGTAAAACCTTAGGTAAACTTGTACAACAACCCCTTTTGCTTTATTGGAACTTGTTATCTGTTGTCTTATTCCTTGGCATGTATCCTGGTAGTCCTGAAGCAAAGCTTCTGAGATGCAAGTCAAAACAGCAACTCACAGCATGCTTCACGCATGGAACAGTTCAGCTACTGCATTCCCCAGTTCAAAGCCCAGAAAGCTGCCCAAAGGAAGAGCAGAGAAATGCAAAGAAAAAGGTTTTTCTCATCATCAAAATGTTCACATGAGAGCCATCTCAGGATCCTAAGTCCAGGAACAGCTTACATTTGAAGATATAATTTTTAAACATACGTTATTGTTTCTGAGAGTAAAATAAAATTGCTTTTGTGAATCAGATTTACCTTTATAAAAAACCATTAATAAAAATAAAGATTATGTAACAGAAACTCTGTCCTACCTGAAAATGCAGATACAGCCGGGCTAAGGGAAGAACTAAGTTGCACAACTCGCAATTTCAAACTGAGACAATCATCTTTACTGACCCGCAGGTCATACAGCTGCACTGTCTTTGGAGTTGACAGTCCTCCTTCCCAAACTTGGCGAATGTCAATGTCCATCACCTTTTGTGGCTCAAGATCCTGCTTTCTCATGTAATTCCACTGTTGAGGCATCTCAGTGCAGCTCAGGGAGGCAGGGATTTCTTTGTACTTCAGACTTTGCATCAAACTGATAATTTTCAAGAGCAACACCAGGTGCTTGCAAAAAACACTTCCAGCAATGCATGAACAAGCACTGTTGATAATCTGACTGTCACATGAAAGATAGACTTTGATTGAATGTGGCTTGTCCCTCTTTTTAAAACTGCGATAGCAACTCCCTTTTATCACTAACCCTTTATTTCCAAAAAGTCCTTCCACTTCTAAAATATGCACGGTTTCCAGGTCAATATATTGCTCCACCAAAAAGCTGTAGCTTCTCTTGAGTTGCCAGCTGGCTGAATTTGAAGCTTTGTAATAATCTTCAATAAGATTGTCTGAGATAAGTGGGACAATATCAAGATCTCTGCACCACTGGCCCTAAAAAATATGAGAAAATTAGAGCTGACAAATTTTGTACTGATTTGTTCTTCAAATAGACATAGGCCTAGGCCTAACCAGTTAAACTGAGGAGATTTGAGTATGGTTTTTGGGTATGAAATGACTTTATAAAGTTCTGAGTGTGTTGGAAGAGTAAAACTACTATGGGCTGCTTTAAATCAGTGGTTGAGGGGGGGGGGGGGCACCAGCTCCAGACTAATAAAAAAATAAATAAAACTGAATTGGACTGGTATTAAAATCTTGGGAAATTTCAGGGGGGCCAGGCCCCTGCCCCCCCCTAAACATGCCACTACTTTAAATTATGTTTTTAGGAACTCTGGGATGCTTTTGTGTGACAGACATACAACAAACTTTTTTTTGGAGATCTGAGATCAGACACCGGAGGCCAGAGTGCTAAAAATACAAATTTATACTCTTGTGTTTGGTATAGCCTGATGAAAAGTTAGAAAAAATGCAGCTATCCTGCTGCTGAAGGAAAAGTAGGAGAAAAACAGATTAGGATCAAGGTCCATTTTCAGGAGAGGAAGAGGACTATTACCATGTGCTGAATTACTGGGAATGGACTTAAATCTCCCTGATAGCTGACCAAAACCAGGGCCAGAACTAGGGGGGCAAAGGGGGCAGCTGCCCTGGGTGCTGAGTTGTGGGGGCACCAAAGGTGTCCCTTGCAACCCTCCAAAGTTAATTAATGTTTCCAAAAAACATATTTTGATTCTGTTCTAGGGACAGAAACTGAGGGAGAGGGATCCTGAGCTCCTCAAAACCTCAAATGGCGACTTTCTCAGCTAGGTCAACTCATAAATTCTCAGTCACAACACAAACATAACTGATTTTTTCATTAATATGTGCTCACTCTGCAAAACTCACTTGTACTTTTCATTGGATCCAATATGTTCATGGAACAAAAATCAATTCTGGTAATTGATTAATCAAATTTAATTTCACATTGAATTCATTAAATAAAATTAACTCGATTAATTGAATAATTAATTTGAATTCAGTTTCAAAATCAATTCCGAATAGCTTATATTCTATAAGTAAATCATTTTTTTGTATTCATATATTCAAAATCTAGTTATTGGTAATAGCAAGGCCCAGGGACATAGTCAGGGGCATCACCAAGGAGGGGGGCATAATATTTATTTTAAAATCATTTGCTTTCCTACAAAGAAATCTGAGATGCAAATGAAAAAATACACATTTTAGTAGGAAGTTTGAAAATTTTCCAGCACTTTGCACCAGAAAATACCATTTCAGACCATCCAATTATTTTATCTGCTGGCAAATAAGCAAGAAAACAAACTGACAATATCCTTGAACTAAATTTATAAAATTTGATCCTTTGCGGCAAACTATTAGTTAATGATTATTATATTTGGATTCAGCATGAAATTCTAAATGGAGATGTAGGTCTATTTCTTAGCTATCTCGATATTCCATGAATGGAAAAATTTACCAAAATGTTACCACATGATGCCTGTGCAGTTGGAACACAAAATATTAACCTGGCTGGACAGAGAGGAATTTTTAGAAGGGCACTGACCCCAAAACCATCCAATTATCATCACCTTTGTAGCAGAATCTAGCCTAAGTTTTCTTGGTACTGATTCACAATGTTAATTTCTAAGGGTCAAATTTTCCTTAAAAACTGAAGTCAACCCAGGTTCTTAGGTCATAAACATGTTAAAATTATTATAGAGACTATGGCGGATCTTTCTGTGTCACTTTTGTTAACTTCTTTGCCTTTTTTTGCACCTAAATAAATGTTTGTAATTTTCAAGTTGGAGTCCATGATTGGCTGGGCAAAGATATAGGCTAGTACAGGCTAAACCTACTACCCAAGCTCAGGAAAAATCAATCCAGAATGCAGGTGATGTACAGCCTTGCTGTTAACAAGATTATCAACAAAATTAACTCACCAGTGCCTTCTGAATTTCAGGAAATTCCATGATAAGTTCCATGTTTGCACAACAAACCTGCCAACAATATGGCCGATTTTCGCGCAGCGTTGCAATTCAGGCGGAAAAACGAATAAGGTCTATATAGGTAAGGAAAGATACTACTTGTTTGGCCAGACATCCGGCAACCTACCGATGTAAATCTACGCTTGCGATACTTAGTAGAAGAAATAAAAATATAGTCCATTTTTTAGGAAGGATGAACAGGAAGCAAGTAGCTTATAACTGGCCAAAGCAGAAAAAATTGGAAAAAATCGCTGTTCATTCATTTTGCAAAGTAATTAACGAATTATTCTATATAATTGTTTTGGTTCAAAGCTTTAAGCCCTGTGTCTAAGTTAGACTAGCCACTTGTATTCCTATGATAGGCTAGGGATAATTTGATGTTTAGCCTATTAAAAAAAGACACCAGTGAAGTAGTTCTGGTTTGCAGTGTTTGACCAATATAGTCATTGGTCCTTTGCATATTTAGTATCAAATATTGCCATTTACTCTTACATAGATAGCACTAGCCTAAAAGTCAAGATAAACACAATAGCCTAAGCCTGTTCTGTTTTCTCCAATTAGCCTACAAAGAAAACAAAAGTAATCTGTTTGACTTCTTTAAACATCACTTTTATAGATCACCATGAAAGAAATCACAGATGAGTTTATACATCATACTATGATAGAGCAGCCTAAATAGCCCAAACATTGGTTTTCATTCAAAAAATGTGAATGTGTTTCTTTGTAACTTTATTTATAGGCCAAATGATTATTATATTCATAAAGAGCATAAAAAAGGCATCAAGGGGTAGGCTAGGCTATAGCCTATTCACTTTAGTCTTAACTCAATAACATGATTTGGTAAATATTTACCTAAATATCTACATATGTAGACCTATATTATAGTGACAATGCACATTCATTTGTATTTTTTTCCAGCAAAGTGCAAATTATATAGTGTCTTTTGGCTAGTTCAAAATGTGCTACAACTTATCCTGCAAAGTCTAACTTGATAATGTTGGCTGTTCTTGAGAAATTGTTCAACTTCTTCAATTCTAGTTACATTATCATAGTTGTATAGTGATATTTTTTTTTGCTTTTTTTTTTCTCTTTATAAGCACTCCATCATTTTCTTTTTGTGTGAAGATGGGTTTTCAATAAATAATAATAATAATTACTTTGTCACTATTGAAATCGGCATGCTCAAATTGCATTTTGATTTAGTTCAACATCCACCTAAATATTCCTTGAAAGCTTTAACTTAATTGATTGAGCTTCAAATTAAAGCTTAATAGGCTAGTATCAACTATTCCTTAAGAATTGCTGATATGTCCTCTTGACAACCTGTTTGGGCACAATGCATTTTGATATAGTTCAATACAATTTCAGTATTGCCCAAAATTTTTCCCTTAATACCCTTAGCCTTAGTAGCATGAGTAGAAGGAGTAGCATTAGGATGCAAACATTGTCTTGATTAATTCACCATCCTCCACAACAAGCCATATAAGTTTCAACTTCACACACAAAACTGTTCCTAAGATATTGCTGATATGCCTTTTTGACAACCTGCATACAGAATAGAGTGTTGTGATTCAGTCCACCTTCCCCCTTAAAAAATCCCTGAAAATTTCACCTTCATACCCTCAGGCACAGTTTTAGTAGTAGTCACAGTATTATTATTAGTAGTACTAGCAGTAGTATTAATAGTGATAGTACTAGTAGCAGTAGTAGCATTAAAATATTTTCTGACAAGTAGTTGCAATAGAAGTAGTAGTCAGAGTAATAGTAATAGAGTAGAAGAAATAGTAAATGTAGCAGGGGTAGTAGTAATAGTAGGATAGAGTGTAAAGTGGTAAATGCCCTGCAGTGTGGAAAAAAGCAGTTGTAAAGCCACTCCACAAAGGAGGATCTAAATCCCAGTTTGGAAATTATTGTCCAATTTCAAACACCTCAATTTTTTTGAGAGTTCTTGAAAAGTTTATTGTATATTAGCTACAGGATTACTTCAACCAAAATAAATTATGGCATCTGTGAAAGCATGGTTTTAGAAAAAACAGGTCATTTAATACTCAGTTGCTAGAAGTTGCAAAAGATTTCCAAAATATGGCTGATCTCAGTTTGAAGTTTGATTGCTTGAACATTGACTTCAGTAAAGCATTTGACAAAGTTTCAATTAGTTTGTTGCTTGAAAAATGTGAAAAGTATAAGCTAGGCAGTAGAACTTTAACATGGATTACAGGTTATTTATCAGGCCATTCCCAGCAAGTTATAGTTGGTAGTGCACTTTCAAGTGAGAGTCCAATTTTGAGTGGTGTGCCATAGGACAGTTGTTTGGGCCCAGTGTTATTTTGTTTGTTTGTCAATGATTTGCCTGAAGTATTTTGTCACTCCACTGTCAAACTGTTTGCAGATGATTCAGACACTCGACAAAACTCATATAAACTGTATCAGCCACAAGTGCACAAGAAAATAGGTCAATGTAGCATTGTTAACCATGCAACAAAACTTTGGAATAGTTTACCTGATAGTGTAGTTTCTATGCAAAAAGTGCAATCATTTAAGAGTGCTCTTGTTGAAACTGAGTTCTATGAAAAACAGTTTCTGTAATATAGTTGTTGCATAATTTTGTTTGCCAATGATTATATTTTTGTTTTGTGTTTTGCAGTGTTGCTGTTTGAGCTGTTATTTTTTTGTGTTTGTTATGCAACAAGTCTATGGCTTCCTCCCTTATCAAATAAAATAAATAAATAAAATTACCTTTTAATTACACTTGCTAGCAATATGGACAAATACAGTGTATGCCAGTTAGTGATGATGGTATTGTGGGACATCTGCTCCCTCCCATTGAGTGAGCCATGGTTTTGTTCCCCAGTCCCTGTCAAGATTTGATTTGAAGCTATCAATTGTTGTAGATCCCACTGTCCTCTTGTTTAGACTGTTCCACAGACCTATAATTCAATTGTTGAAGAAATTGTTTTTTTCTTCTCTTGGCATGCTTGCAGAACAGCTGTGCTGAATACCTCTGGTACTTGATGACTGGGCAGGCTCAAACATATCTTTGTTGTCAGATTGGAACAACTTATAGGTTATATTGCCTCTGTATATATCCTATTGCAACTTATATCATATTGCCTCTGCATCAGCAGTATATCAGAGTTGGTAGTTTCAGGCTCTGCAGTCAACATCCATACTCTTTATCTTTGAGACCCTTTACACATTTTGTTGACTGTCTTTGAACAGATTTGAGAGTCATCTGGTCTGTTCTATTAATTGTCATGGCAATGCACATTCCATACTCCAATCTAGGTCCAACCAGGCTTTTATAGATTTTATTTGCAATGCTGGGGATCTACTAGTGATTGTGTGCTTGATGATACCAAGGGTCTGGTTAGCCCCTGCTACTGCAGCACAAGTGTGGCAGTTGAATTTGATGTTTCATCTACAACAACCCCCAAACCTCTATCTGAGGTACTCTTGGAAATTGGCTATCTCTCACTGGAATTTAATAACATTGAATATTGCCATTGCGGGTTATTTCTTCCAAAATGGAGAACCTTGCACTTTTCTACATTAAACTCAAGTCTCCATATATTGGCCCATTTGTAAAAGCAATCTTGGTCTGACATTATTTAGGCTACACCCAGCTGTATGTCAATGGGACCAATAAGTTTTGAATCATCAGCATATTATAAGCCCAAATGACCAAATCCATGCTTGCTACTGCAATGTATGAGGCAGACCATCATTCCAACCAAGAACATCCTTGGGTGTGCCACCTTGCATCATGACTAGAAGTTATTTCAGGCTGAACTACAAGAGTGAGCAGGGAGAAACATTTGAATGGTGTAGAATGGATAGACACCATGAAATGGAGACTGAATGAGAATCATTTGTGTGGAGTAGAACCAAAAATGAAAACAGACCAGCATAGGAAGCATCAGGCCATGTGCAAGTCTTGCACTTTATTTTGTGGAACATGCAAGGCACATTGAACATACTAGAACATCTACAATCAGATATAAGTGGGTTTGACATATCTGTGTTGATAGAGACCTGGCATTCCTCTTCAAATGTACCAACTTTTTGTGGTTTTCATATATTAGAGGTTTCTTGTGATTTAGCATCAAACAATTGGTCATATGGAGGGGTCCTGGTGCTTATTAAAGAAAGTGTTTTTAAAAAATCTACTAGGCTCACAAGCAAATTAGATAATATTAGTTGGGTTAGATTAGTGATTACTAAAGAAGTGAATCTACTTTTAGGAGCCATTTATATTCCCCCACGGAATAGTTCTTAAGGTCAGAAGATACTTGGTCTGTATTAGAAAGTGAATTATTGGAGTACCATATTAAATTCCCAGATGATTATTTTTTGTTAGTTGGTGATTTAAATGTATATACAGGAGCAGAACAAGAACAGAGTAGTTTGGTAGCTAGTGGAGAGGAGGATTTATCTCCCCCAACTTATGGAATGCCACAGAGAAGCAGGGACGCTAAAAATAAGTTGAATGTTTATGGGCAAAGGCTGCTGACACTGTGTGCAGAGATGGGAGTATTTATTGGAATGGGAGGATTGGTAAGGATAGGGAAAGGGGTGAGTTTACTTGCATCTCTGGGGCCCACCCTAGTGTGGTCAACTATGCTCTGCTGGAGGTTTGTTTTGGGATGGAGCAGCTATGCCTAGAGGTTTTGAACTGGGCTGGTTCAGATCATTTGCCACTGAAGTTGGGATTAAGATAGAAGCTAATCATCCACTAGGTCTAGTTACAATAGAGGCAATAAGTGGTCAAAAGGAAGGAAATAGTGGCTGGAAGATTAGGAAGCAGCTTGTTAGGGAATGGGGTGCTGAGGAAAACCTAGGAATAGTGGAAATATTTTCACAGGAGAGTATTCAGATGGAATTAGTGAGGTTAAAGGAGGTGGAGTGCTTGGTTGATAAGTTAGCAGAAGGTTTAGGGGACTTAGTATATATTGTATGTAAAAGAAAATTAGTTAAAAAGAGGAAAAAGGAAGTAGGGTTTTTCGATGAGGAGTGTCAACAGAAGAAAGTAGAACTACAGGATATGTTAGATTTAGTGAATTTAGAAAATTACCCAAGTAAGAAGACCACCTTTTCCTACAATTTAGAACAGGTAGAAGTGAATATAAGAGGCTAATTGAAAGAAAAAAGGAGTGATTTGAGAAAAGGAAAGGCAGGCATTGGTCTTTTCATATAAGGATAGTAGAATGAAATAATTCTGGAGGATGGTGATAGAGGAAGGTAAGACAGGGGGGCTAACTAGAGAAGAAACACCAGAGCCTAGTTCATGGCCAGCATATTCCAGGAAAAGAGAAGGTAACTGCAGTGATCTACAAGAATTAGATAGAGAGAAATTAGATGATGGAGAGGTTGTCCTACCAATGAAGGAGTATGATTATGATTTATTAGAGGATATATTGGAAAGAGAGGTTTGAGAGTGCCTTAAAAATGGAAGGAGGATCAGCACCAGGAATTGATGGGATTCCAACTAATGTATATAAAAGATTTATATTATGTATCCTACCTGTGTTGTTAGTTCTGTTCAGTTGGATTCTTTCTCTTCATCAATGGCCTTTGGTATGGAAAGAATCTCTAATAGTGCCTCTTTTAAAAACAAGGGATCCTGGGAGCCATGAAAATTATCATCCAATTTCACTAATTTCAATAGCAAGTAAGATTTTAGAGAGGATTAATGCTACAAGGGTTGATAGAGAAATATGCTAGAAGAAAGATGTAGCTTTTCTAGACTAGGCATTTCTAGTGTTGATAGAGCCTTACTGTGTCTAGAATTATTGAAAGTGGGCCTACCAAAAACATTTGTTAAGATAGTAAGGGAAATGTATCTAGGTACAAAAGGGATATGTAACATAATAGGTAAGGGTTTGTCAGAAGAGTTTGAATTTAAAAGAGGAGTCAACCAAGGTAGTATGTTGTCTCCAAGATTATTTTGTGTATATATTAATGATATAGTGGAATATTTTAGAAAAAAGTGGGCACCAACATAAGTGATTATGTTGAGGAAAAGAAAATAACAATAAATGTTAAGAAAACAGAAATAATAGTATTTGGAAAGGGTAAGAGTGGACATAAGGCTATTTTCTCAAAGGAAATATAGAATAGGGCACATGTTCCAGTTCTGGAGGAAGGTTCTAGAGCTGCCAGATGATAGACTAGTAAAGCTAGCATATTTTGAATTAGTTAAGTTAGGAAGGAAAAAAGCATGGCCTTTTTAGATACGCCATATATTAAATGGGGTAGGCCTATCCTACCTGTGGAATGAAGGATTAGGTGCACAAGGCCTACCTAAAGATATAGCAGAGCAGGCTACCAAAATTATAGAACACCAAGAGGTACAGCTGTGGTTCTCTTCTGTAGAGTCATCAGAGAGCCTTAGGTTCTATAAAGAAATAAAACTAGTTTTTGGCCTTGAAATTTATTTAGAAAGATAGATTTACCAGCTAAGTGCCTTTGGATGTGGCTCCAGCTCAGAGCTGATAGCCTTCCATTGCATGGTTGTTGGAAAGTATTTGATATAAATAGGGGTCTAATGGATTCAGAGTACTCTTGCTCTTTTTTTAATTAGGCTGTTGAGGATGTAAACCATCTTCTCACACAGTGCTGAGGGCTTTCAAGCCTAAGAGAGGTTTTTTTTGAAAGGATGTGCATTCTCTCCCTGGTATTCTTGAGTTGAGGGCAAAACCCATGATAGAGGCAGTTTGCAACTACCTTGAGGAAGTTTTGAATTTAAGGAAAAGTGTGTAGTTTAAAATAACAAGAAGAAACTTTTAGTTGTTTGTATAAATTTGTTTTCTTGTTTTAATGGTTTAATTGAGGTTCACTATTTTTGTTTAGTTGATTGAATATTCATGTATATGGCCTTTGGCTTTTAAATACATTATCTGTCTGTCTATCTATCTATAGGCTTAGTTTATTAGTCATGTTTTTTGGAGTGTTGTTAATGTAGATATTGAAAATTGTAGTTCCCAAAATAGTTCCTTGAGGCACCCCACTTAAGACCTCTGCTATTTCAGAATAGAAAGCTGCACCACCTTCACCAAAAATTCTGACCTTTACCAAAGTTCTCTGAAAGTTCCAAATCAATTCTTGAAATATGCCCTTCTGACAATCTGAATCCACATAGTGTCTTTTGTTTTAGTTAAAATTTATTGTCAATATTCTCTCAAGTTTTTACCTTCCTAGACTTAGCCTTAATAGTTCTGGTAGCACAGTAGCTGTGGTAGTAGGAGAAGTAGTAGCAGTATTAGTATTACCTTAAATTGAAGCTTGGAGCCATCTAAGAATTTCTCCTTGTAGAGCTCCAGAATGAGGGCTTGAGTTGTTTTCAAAGTTCTTTAGTGACCAGGTGCAGTTGGATGATTAGTAGCATCCCAATTGAGTTTACACTCTCTGGAGGACCACTCAGCACCCAACCTTTCATAGGCAGCATGCTAGTGCTGCCTAAGTAAAAAAGGATGTGGGCACAATGTTTTTTTTTTTTCTCCATATCCGGGCACTTTGCATTGAAGGAGTTGTCATAGAAACTTCGAAAAGGGCTCATTTGATTGGAAATTAGAGTGCCTAGTGCCCTTTTTAATAGTCGAAAGTGATTGAAGGGCAACTAGCCCCCCCCCCCGACCATTGTTCCCCCAAACACATCCAATCAAAATTTTGAGATAGCCATTTTGTTTGGCATAGTTGATTTCCAGATAGAAAATAAGTTTTTGAGGAGGACACTCCCCCACAACCCTTGGGGCAAGGGTTTTAAGTTATGCCCTGAGGGCATATAAGAATGATGTTGGCACAATGTACTATTTATTATTTTTTCCTTTAGAGAAGGGCAATTCATATGAAAGGGGTCATCGTAGAAACTTCAAAAGGTGCTAATTCGACTGGAAATTGAGAGTTCTAGTGCCCTTTTAATAGTTGAAAGTGATTGGAGGGCAACTAGCCCCCCCCCACGTCCTTCATTCCCCCAAACACATCTAATCAAAATTTTGAGATATTGGTTTTGTTCAGCATAGTTGATTTCCAGATAGAAAATATGTTTTTGAGGAGGACACTCCCCCACAACCCTCAGGGCAAGGGTTTTAAGTTATGCCCTGGGGGCATATAAGGTTTTTATAGAAGGCGTTGTCATAAAAACTTCAAAAAAAA
>JAQQPU010004632.1:16997-35423 GCA_029168905.1 Artemia sp. Kazakhstan ARC1039
CCAGCACTCAGGGCAAGGGTTGTAAGTTATGCCCTGGGGGCATATAAGATTTTTCTTGAAAGTTTTGTCATAGAAATTTCAAAAGGGCTCATTTGATTGGAAATTGAAAGGGCCAGGGCCATTTTTAATAGTTGAAAGTGATTGGAGAGTGCCTAACACCCCTTCCACGCCCAATTTCCCCAAACACATCCAATCAAAATTTTTAGATAGCCATTATTACCTCGCAGTTTAAAGTTCAGGAAATTATACCTTTGAGCAGGACACTCCCCCCACAGTCTTCAGGGCAAGGGTTATAAGTTATGCCCTGGGGGCATATAAGTTTTTATTGAAGTCGTATAAAATAGACTATTGAAAAGAATAGTTTGTAGTTTGTAGAATAACTGTTTCTTCAGATAGTTGTTCCAACTGTTGACAATTTGTGATGAAAAGAATTGAGTGAAGACTTTATATGGTAGACTGCTTGACAAGTTTCAGATGATGACCTCTACTTCTTGAGTTGGGACTAACAGTAGGGAATAGTGCTGGGAGAATATTAGCCCTCATTAACTTATAGGCTATATTGGCATCCCCTCTATTTCTCCTGTAAGCAAGTGTAGAGAGATTCAGCTTTAATAATCTTGCAGAGTAGGAAAGCTCCTGCATGCCATATATCGCTTTGATGGCCTGTCTCTTCACATCTTCAAGAACTTTTATGTCTTTTTTAAAATATGGGCAGGCAAGAGACATTCCAATTTCAAGCTTAGGATACACAAGTCCCTTATATAGAAGACTAATGACTTTAGGGGAACAAGTGGAAAGAGTGTGCTTAATAAGTCCCATAGTTAAACTAGCACCATCAGCAGACCTCTTAGCATGAGTGGTGAATCTTAGTTCACTGTCATTAGTGACACCAAAATCTTGCTCATTATTTACAGAGGAGAGTGGGTGGCTGAGAAAAAATAAGAGCAACAAGGATTCAATTTGCCAAAGTGAATGATATGGCACTTGGCAACATTGAATTCAAGAAGCCAAGCCTTAGCCCATTAACCAAGCAGTCCAAGATTATTTTGTAGAAGGGCATGATCTTTACATGACAAAGCTGGTCCAAGAAGCTTCAGGTCATCAGCATGGAGGGTCGATTTACTGCTGATAATTAAAACAGTATCATTGATGAAGATGTTAAATAGTGTAGGACCCAAAACACTTCCCTGAGGAACTCAACTCGAAACATTTGTCACAGGAAGAAAGAATACGGTTACCTGAATCATCATATAACTGAACACATTGAGATTGCTAATAAAGAAAATCAAGGATCCAGAGCTGGGATTTCTCTTCAAACTTGACTAAATGTAATTTACTTGCACGTTGCTTGTGACAGGCTTTATCAGAAGCTTTAGAAAAGTCAAGCAGAATCATATCAGCAGGCACCCCGCATATCAAGCAACATATTGATGTGTTCATACAATTCAATGAGATTGGTATCAACAGATCTTACTGAACAAAACCATGTTGTGAGCTGTGCAAAACATTGTTTGATTCAAGATGCCTAATAAGTGCAGAATTGATTATTCATTCAAGAAACTTAACAACTGCTGATGTCATGCTGAATGGTTGGTATCTTCTGACATGGTTCTTTCTAGCTTTTTTAAATATAGGAATGATATGTGCAGTTTTCCAATCCAGAGGTAGTCTGGAAAGATTTAATGATAACTTGAACAGCAGGGAAAGAGGTTGACACAAAACAGTACAACATTCATGAAGGATATGTGGGTGAATGCTGTCTGGACCAGCATATTTATTCAGTTTAAGGGACATAAGTTCCTTTAGAACTATTGTATCAGTAGCCAAAATTGGTTCCATCTTGTATGATACATCATATACAGGAGGGGTGGGATGAATATTACTGAAATTGGAGGAAAAAACATGAGAATTAATGGTTGAAAGTTTCTGCTCAGGATCAGCAACTGATTGACTACTATGCAGGATATCAGGGACTCTGCATCTGCTGCTACATTATTGAGTGGCATAATGCCAGAAATATTTAGGGTTATCCTAAACATCCTTGGCCAATTTTTCCTTAAACCTTCTCTTCAACTCCTTTATTGTATTAGTAGTAACAGTAGTAGCAGCAGTATTAATTACAGTTCGAGCATCCACATGTTGCCTTTTGGTTAGTCAAAGACAGACAAGTCCCTAATTACTGATTCTAATTAGGAACACAAATGTAATATTACATGTAGGAGAGTATGGGAGCGAGGCATTTATCAGGTGGAGTAAAAAAAAAGAGGTAAACTCCTTATTTAGGGCATCAACAATTATTTTTAACTTGTATGATGGAGTGGCAACCAGATTTATGAGTTGAGATATAATTCCAAAATGTGTTTTGGTCTTACTTGCTGCTGCAACAGCCTCTTCACAATGTTCAAATAACTTCCTGGATAAATCCCTGACTTGACAGCGGATATTTTTCTTTGTAATGATCTTTATGTTATATATTCTGCTTATGTAACCTCCAACACTTTTTCTTTTTATCTATTTTGCTCTCTTTAGTTCTTTTGTTATGAAAGACTAAAGTTTTTTTTTCTTTTTTTTTTGTTCCCATCCTACTTTAGCTTACCTTTCTAAGACTTGATGACAAAATTAGTATGCAAAATCAAAAGAAGACAGAGCTGAATGCAGCCAATGAAAACTTTACCAAATATCCAAGTGAATATATTCAAAAAATTAGCATATAACTCTGTTCTGTTAACTAGTCAAAGACTGACCATGAGATTACCATCTAATAAAGCAAGAATTGGCTGGCAGGACTGGTCCTTTATTAATTACAGTGCTGTTGATGAATCCTGGAATTGAATAAAAGAAATACTGCTAGAGATCTCAGAAAGGTAAGTTAAAGAAGGTTGGGATCAAAAAGACAAAACTCTGTCTTATAAGCAGAATAAATAGCACAAGGATCATTACAAAAAATATATAAAGGTACAAAGTCAAGTCAGGGATCTATCTTAAGAAATTATTTGCACAGTGTGAAGAGGCTGTTGCAGCAGTAAATCAGACCTAAAATACATTTTGGAATTATATTTCAGCTCATAAAGTGATTGATGCTCTGCCATACAAATAAAAGAGGTAGATGACTGAAAGGAAATTGCTGATGCAGTAAATAAGGAGTTTACCTCTATATTTACTCCACCTGATGATGCCTCCCTCCCAGACCCTCCTACATATAATATTATATTTCAGTTCCCAATTACAATCAGTAGGGTAGTCTTAGAGACTTGTCTTAAGAAGCTGAACCCAAATAAGTTTGTGGGACCTGATGGTTTACACCCAAAGCTTCTTAAAGAACTGCATGCTGAACTATTGAACTCACTTACTCACCTATTTCAGGGATGATGGATAAAAATGTGTCTAGAAAGATTGGTGTTCAGCCTACATAACCCCGCACACAAGGGTGGTAGCAGGGAAGGCACAAGGAACTACTGGTCAATCTGCATTACTTCTGCACTTGGGAAGCTGCTTGAAAGAATTTTTAATACAGCAATTCTAAAAGACTCCACAACCAACAATCTATTTTCATCTTGTCAACATGGCTTTAGAACTGGTTGGTCAGATGAAACAAAACTAATTTATTCATATGAATATATCACTGGCCTTCTAAATCAGGTACTTCCACTTGAAATCATACTCCTGGACTTGGCAATAGCTTTTTATGAGGTTCACCATAAAGATTCCAAATTTTGTTTCGAGCCATTTGTGTGGGTGAGGATGTAATTGAGTGGGTGATGCAGTGTCTAAAGAAATCAAAAACAAATCTCCAGAATATTTGGTGAAGAAGGAAAGACATTCTTCTCTGGGGTGGCTGAAGTAGAAAGTGGAGTAAATTTTCTCTGGGGTGGCTGAAGTTGAAAGTGGAGCAAACCCAAAGCAAAGTCTTAGGCTCCACTGTATTCAATATGTATATAAATGTACCTATGATCCTTGATAATAAAGTAAGCATCTGTGAGGATAACGTGAAACTTGTTGCTTTAGCAGACACAGCAGGGAGTAATCAGTCAATCCAAAAAGAAATCAATGCATTTATGCACTAGACTAACACTTCGAAGCTGGAATTCAATATAAACAAATACAAGGTCATCTATCTTGGAAATAAGACCCATGCACCCAGTACAATATTGATCCCACATGTAGGATCCATTAAGATAGTGATGGATGGAGTCAAAAGTGCAAAATAAATGTTAAACAATTGTAAGGTAAAAAGAAAGTGGGAGCAGAGGAGTCACTTATGTAGCATATCAACTATGTACTGGAAGAAATTTATTCTATATCTTTCAGTGGGAAATCTTATTGGTGTAAGAAGGGAACATCAAATTGACAGAACATCGTTAATAAAGTGATCCTGTTTTGAGTCACTTGAGATGATAAGACCCAGTAATTTCTTAGTACTAACATTTCATGGGAGATGGGGCAGATGAGAGAAGGGGGAGTCTTAAGGAAATTAATTGTTAACATTGATGTCTTTAAGGGTTGAATAACATATAATTAGTAATGGCTTCATCTAATGTCTGCTGCAGGATATCCATTTGGCTACTTTTAGAATTTTAGAAAAAAATTTTAAGACAGTTAGATCATCTAACAATTTCCATTGATCCAACAAGTTGACACCAAGTTTGTTTTTCGTTGCAAGAAATGATAGATAACTCTAAAAAAGGGTTCTCTGGGATGCACTATTGTAAATGGAGAGGGGGTGTGTCCAAGAGTTATGTTATATATTATTATAACAAGTATGTTATATATTAAGATAATTGTCACCCAAATTACCCATGCAGCTCAAGGAAGTGTTTTTTTTTTATTTTTGCCTGCACTAGAATAGAGCTGCTCAACTTTGTTTTGCAAATCATGGAGTTAGGACAACGGCTCCCCTCTTGTTCCTTTTATACCTGTGAATCCATATTGTACATATTTGTCCAATTACTTTTTTTTGTTCAACATAGTTAGTTAGAAAGGATTGAGATGTTAAGAAAGAAAACTAATCACATGACACACCATCACAACGCCTAAAGTTTTACTACTGGACAAACAAATTTCCAGTAGCACAAATAGAACAAAGGATGTGTGTATGATCACCTACAGCACAGAAAATGATAGGTAGGCAGGATTTGGTATTACAAATCATATGCATTGGGTGTGTTTTGAGAAACGTCAATAAATGGATGTTTAAATTATTAAGAAACTTGATGATAGATTTTTCTTTAATTTAAAAGCACCATGTAAATTTTTGACATTTATAACCAAATGTGATCTTTCTTATCAGCCAATACAAGATTTCTGAGGAATTATGTACTATAAGTGACAAAAAAATGCATGTACTACCTTCTCTGTCTGTTTACTACAAGAAAAAAATTCAGAGACAAAGAGGGCAGGTTGGTTTTAACCTCTTATAAGCCCTCAAGTTCAGGTCTAGGCACACCCTTCCCCCGCTGTAGAAAATTAAAAATTTTTTAGTGTTGACAATTATCTTAATGTTAGGTTTAACTCAGTTGACGCAAATGATTTTTCATGAAATATGTTTAGTGATGCATGATTGCATGTCAGGTACTACAAAGGAGGGGTGGTGGGTTATTGTGTAGGCTGGGAAGGATCCCAGATGTCTAAAAGAACCCATTTCAATGTCCAAATCGTCTAATTTTCTATGAACCTTTAGATATAGAAAAGGGTCTGGGGGGGGGGGGGTTGGATTCATTTCCCGTTATCATTTCCCTTCATTTAGAACAAGCCTGGATAAGGGTGCTGTGGAGAGATGCCTCCCTTTTTGTCACTCAAAACGTTTCTTGAATTTATTATAGAGTTTATTTTAAACAAACTGATTTTCCTTCTATTTCCTAAAAGTTACATGAAGTGATGTGTAAGTACACGTCAGATATATGAGGGAGAGATAAGGGGTAGGTGCCTCAAAGAGTGCATTATATTGCCCAAATGTTATAACTCCTATTGAACCTTCATGTAAATATAGAAAAAGTTTTGGGGAAGGAAGGGGATGTAGAAATTGATATCTAATCCCTCTTGATTTCTGAGAATAATTTTGGTCTACACCTTTATTATTGATACTTGGGGGGGGGGGAGGGGGAGGTAACAGTATTTCCCTCATTCCAACAAAATTCTTTCTATGTAGTTTAAATATTGCATTCAAAGCCTACTGGAAAAGAAGGGGAGGAAAGCAGGGCATTATGGGCCTTGCCAGGAAATTCTTGCAGATGGGGAGAGGGTAACAAGTACTACTAGGAGCTTTGTTTTCGCGAATTTTAAATGTTAATTGTCCTCTTTTTCTGTGCAAAATGTTTAAAT
Organism: Artemia sp. Kazakhstan ARC1039; assembly: GCA_029168905.1. Taxonomy (NCBI): domain Eukaryota; kingdom Metazoa; phylum Arthropoda; class Branchiopoda; order Anostraca; family Artemiidae; genus Artemia; species Artemia sp. Kazakhstan ARC1039. Next base: position 23,316 of record JAQQPU010004632.1, read on the forward strand.
GCATTTAAACATATGTATAAAATGTATTTAAACTTTAGAGAATACTGTTGTGGAGGTCATGATGGCTTAAGCCATGTAAAAGACCAAGTCATGCAATACTTCCATCAAAATGAACAATAATGCCTGTCTCTGTCCACCTAAATTTCTTTATTAAAATCGTTATTAAGAACCTGTTCAACAAAACTACTGTTCATCAAAAAACTTTGACCAAATAATTAAGTCTTGTCCAAAATTTTACTTACAATCTAACATTTGAATGATCAAGCAGAGAACTAAAAACGCAGGAAGCTACCAATCAATTTACAACTATTGGTACATACACTTTAACAGCAATAAATTGCGTGTTTATTGGGCTGGTAGTCCACATCATATCATGGTTAAGTCTGGGTGTGATTTGAAAAACGATCACTTTTTTTCTGACTTTTTTTTCAAAATTCTTTAGAAACGACTGCTAAAGCACAAGGGCTATTGAACTGGAGTAAGATTTTTTTTTTTAAGACACTGTAGTTGGTAACAACTCATTCAGTAGCACTTGTTGGAAAGCAGGCTAAATCTTAAGAAAGGGCATTGGAACTTTTGATTTCCTATTGAATTTCCTATTGAATTTGATTTCCTTTTGAAAGTTTATTTGATCACTCTTCCCATAAAAACTTATATCCTAATAGTGGGCAACTTGCATAGCTCACAGCCATTGCCCTAGGGGCTGGAAGGGGGGTTGTCAAACTTAAAGGCATGATTATTTGACCACTGGATCATTGTGAACAAAATGGCTGTTGTATTTCAAAATTTTGATTGAATGTGTTTGAAGAGAAACGGTGTGGCGGGTGACTTTTAAAAAAGGTAATAGAACTTTTAGTTTGCAATTGAATGAGCCCTCTAAGTTTATACAACCATCCCTCTCGTGTGAAGTGCCTTTGGAAAAAATAAATAAACAAATATTAATACATTGAACTTTTTTGGCTCTTTACTATATGCAATGCTATAGGATTGCCTCTGACTTAAATGGCTGAGCAGAACTTTCAATTTCCCTTCTACTGAACATCCAGAATTATCCAGGGGAATTATCTGTGGGTATTCTCTGCAGGGGGTAAACGCCAGATCCCCTCAAGGTCAACTCACCAAACCCAGGTTAAGAATCACTGCATTAGGGTAACTGGGAATGTAGTGAAGGATAATTCTCTGTACACATAATTTTAGCTGATCATTTGGAGTTGAAAACGTTGTGCATAAAAATTATCCTAGAACTTGCAATACCTCACCAAGGCTAAGAAAGGCCAAATATTATATTGATTGGAGAACTCAACTCAGTATTCCAGTTTGCAGGAAATGCTCATTACTTGTAAAAAAAAAATCATGTCTCTGTGAACTCGCCAGAAATCCATATTCGGAAATTGTTTTTTTTTTACATCTCTGGTCCTGTACAAAAGGATATTAACCCTGAAGAACATGCAGGGAATGCTCTCTTCTTCCTGGAGGTCTGGAAGCTTTCATGCAATTTTTTAAAAGGTTGCATGGAAAAGAGGATTTACTTCAAATTTTAGTAAGAAATCAGACTTATTATTATTATTAAGGTAAAGGTGGACCCTCTATGCCTGGATTTAGGCTCAGGCGTTCAAGGCCAATTGCCTTCACAAACCAAGAACTGCTCCATTTGTGTTTGGGGGAGGGGGAGGCAATGATGGAATTTGCCTCTTTACCTTACCATATATCATGCCAACTGTTCAACTTCGCCTTCCTTCACTATATTATCCAGCTTGACAATAACACTGTGAAATATCTCAAGCCAGTGTCTAATCTTAGCTGGACATTCTTCTGTCAGATGTCTTCTTGTTTCCGCAGTTGCCATCTCGCACTTTTGGTATAGGGTGAATTCAGCCCACCCTATTTAGAAATGATGTTTCCCAAAGTTTTTTTTTATGGCTTCTGCTTCTATATACATTCATGAAGTGGGATGAGAAATGGGATGAAAGGATCTGGGCCATCGTATCTTAACAGGGTCCAAGTCTTTGCTGCTTCATTTGTCATTTCCTTACCCTCCATTCCTGAGTGCCCTGGGATCCACATCAGAGTAATTTTGTTTGCTTTGGATGCCAAGCTATTCAAGGCTTCATAGCATTCCAATTCTCTCTTTTGCTGCATGCTTGATTGTCAGTTAAGACTTATATATTTCGTCTTATGCTTCCTTTTTATGACAGTCTTCCTGTTGCCTGTTCTGTTCCAACATTTCAACCTGAAAAACTGTAACGAATTCTCCCAGGTGATAACTAATTATCTCTTTGTCTGCATTGGGGGTATTTGGACATTTTACTACTCTGGTCTCCGATTATCCACCAAACCAAGAACCATCATTATAAAGGATATCGTGTTTCTTTGACAGAGCAGCTGTATTTCCTGCTCCACTTCCTTCCAATCTTTTATGAGGATCGGGAATTGCCTCTCTGGTTTTACTGTTGGGATAAAATTATCATTAGGCACGTGCAGCTCCCTATACTGCAGCAATGAGTTACATAAGTCAGCAGAACCTTTACTTTCCCCATTTTATATCTATTGTGTTTTGGTCCAATTCGACAGTGATTTTTGACAATTTGACAGTGATTTTTATTGCTTTTTCCTCTATAAAATTCTATTGGTTGAAGTCCCAAGATTAGCTCCATTGATGCTGTAGCGGTTCCATGATATGCTGATGTAATCATTATGCATGTTAGCCTTTGCACCCTAAGGGGGTTATATGGCTTGCAATTCGAGTGGAATTGACCCAAGCCACTATTCCATATGACAAAATTAGTCTGATTTACCATGTTTTATAAATATATGATTTTATTAGGAGCCGCCTCAGCTCTTTCCTTTTATTAAATAAAAAAAAAAGTTTATTTTAGCTGAAAGTAAGGAGCAACATTAAAACTTAAAACAAACAGAAAGTATTCCGTATATGAAAGGGCTGTCCCCTCCTCAATGCCCTGCTCTTTACGCTAAAGTGTGACTCTTTATGAAACTCTACTTGTTAAAACAATAAAAAAAAATTTGCGCAAAGAGCGAGGCGTTGAGTAGGGGACACCCCCTTTCATATGTGGAATAATTTCTCTTCATTTTAAGTTTTATTGTCGCTCCTTACTTTCTGTTAAAAACAACTTGTTTTTTTTCTGTATATTTTTCAATTCATGCAGGTTTTGAAGATTGCTCACCATACATGAATAAATAAAACGAAATTTGCATATTAATTTTACTGTTTTTTAATTAATAATAATCTTGTAATAACATAAGTTGGATTTTTGTTCCAGTTATTTAAGAATGACTCCTGAATCACAAAGGTTGTTTAATTAGAATAATAATCTCTTTTAAAAGTTAAAAAAAAGTGTAGCGTAAGAGCAAGCTATTGAGGAGAGGAAACCCCTTATCGTATAGGCCTACGTAACATTTTCTTTTCGTTTTAAGTTTTAATGTTGCTCCTTACTTTCAGTTGAAAAAACTTAGAGTTAGAGTTTAGAGTTTTACCTTAGAGTCTTAGCTTAGAGTTTTATTTAGAGTTGAAGTCTAGTTTAGTTATAGTAAGAATTTAGAGTTTTAGCTTAGAGTCATAGCTTAGAGTTTTAGTTAAAGTTGTAGTTTAGTTAAGTTTTAGTTAAGAGTTTTACCTTAGAGTCTTAGCTTAGAGTTTTAGTTAGAGTTGAAGTTTAGTGTAGTTATAGTTAAGAGTTGAGAGTTTTAGCCTAGAGTCTTAGCTTAGAGTTTAGTTAGAGTTGAAGTTTAGTTTAGCTATAGTTAAGAGTTTGGAGTTTTAGCTTTGAGTCTTAGCTTAGAGTTTTAGTTAGAGTTGAAGTTTAGTTTAGTTATAGTTAAGAATTTAGAGTTTTGGCTTAGAGTCATAGCTTAGAGTTTTAGCTAAAGTTGTAGTTTAGTTAAGTTTTAGTTAAGAGTATAGAGTTTTAGCCTAGAGTTTTAGCTTGTAGTCTTAGCTTAGAGTTTTTGTTGAAGTTCTAGTTTAGATTAGTTTTAGTTAAGAGTTTAGAGTTTTACCTTAGAGTCTTAGCTTAGAGTTTTTGTTAGAGTTCTAGTTTAGTTTAGTTGTAGTTAAGAGTTTAGTGTTTTACCTTAGAGTCTTAGCTTAGAGTTTTAGTTAGAGTTGAAGTTTATTTTAGTTTTAGTTAAGAGTTTAGAGTTTTAGCTTAGAGTCTTAGCTTAGAGTTTTTGTTAGAGTTCTAGTTTAGTTTAGTTTTAGTTAAGAGTTTTTAGCATAAAGTCTTAGCTTAGAGTTGTTATTGAAATTCTAGTTTAGTTTTAGTTAAGAGTTTAGAGTTTTAGCTTAGAGTTTTAGTTAGAGTGGAAGTTTAGTTTAGTAATAGCTAAGAGTTTAGAGTTTTTGTTAGAGTACTAGTTTACTTTAGTTTTAGTTAAGAGTTTAGAGTTTTACCTTAGAGTCTTAACTTAGAGTTTTAGTTAGAGTTGAAGTTTAGTTTAGTTATAGTTAAGAATTTAGAGTTTTAGCTTAGAGTCATAGCTTAGAGTTTTAGTTAAAGTTGTAGTTTGGTTAAGTTTTAGTTAAGAGTTTAGAGTTTTAGCCTAGAGTCTTAGCTTAGAGCTTTAGTTAGAGTTGAAGTTTAGTTTAGTTATAGTTAAGAGTTTAGAGTTTTTAGCTTAGAGTCTTAGCTTAGAGTTTTTGTTAGAGTTCTAGTTTAGTTTTAGTTAAGAGTTTAGAGTTTTACTTTAGAGTCTTAGCTTGGAGTTTTAGTTAGAGTTGAAGTTTAGTTTAGTTTTACTTTATAGTTTTAGCTTAGAGTCTTAGCTTGGAGTTTTAGTTAGAGTTGAAGTTTAGTTTAGTTTTACTTTATAGTTTTAGCTTAGAGTCTTAGCTTAGAGTTTTAGTTAGAGTTGAAGTTTAGTTATAGTTAAGAGTTTAGATTTTTAGCCTAGAGTCTTAGCTTAGAGTTTTAGTTAGGGTTTTAGTTTAGTTTAGTTTTAGTTAAGAGTTTAGAATTTTAGCCTAGAGGCTTAGCTTAGAGTTTTTGTTAGAGTTCTAGTTTAGTTTAGTTTTAGTTAAGAGTTTAGAGTTTTAGTTAGAGTTAAAGTTTAGTTTAGTTATAGTTGAGAGTTTAGTTTTAGCTTAGAGTTTTAGTTTAGAGTTTAGTTAGAGTTGAAATTTAGTTTAGCTATAGTTAAGAGTTTGGAGTTTTAGCTTTGAGTCTTAGCTTAGAGTTTTGGTTAGAGTTGAATTTTAGTTTAGTTATAGTGAAGAGTTTAGAGTTTTAGCTTAGAGTCATAGCTTAGAGTTTTTGCTAGAGTTCTAGTTTAGTTTTAGTTTAGAGTTTTACCTTAGAGTCTTAGCTTAGAGTTTTAGTTAGAGTTCTAGTTTAGTTTAGTTTTAGTTAAGAGTTTAGAGTTTTACCTTAGAGTCTTAGCTTAGAGTTTTATTTAGAGTTCTAGTTTAGTTCATTTTTAGTTAAGAACTTAGAGTTTTAGCTGAGAGTCTTAGCTTAGAGTTTTAGTTAGAGTTCTAGTTTAGTTCAGTTTTAGTTAAGAGTTTAGAGTTTTATCTTGGAGTTTTAGCTTAGAGTTTTAGTTAGAGTTCTAGTTTAGTTTAATTTTAGTTAAGAGTTTAGAGTTTTACCTTAGAATCTTAGCTTATACTTTTATTTAGAGTTCTATTTTAGTTTATTTTTAGCTAAGAGCTTAGAGTTTTAGCCAAGAGTCTTGGCTTAGAGTTTTAGTTAGAGTTCTAGTTTAGTTTAGTTTTAGTTAAGAGTTTAGAGTTTTACCTTAGAGTCTTAGCTTAGAGTTTTAGTTAGAGTTGAAGTTATTTATAGTTAAGAGTTTAGAGCTTTAGCTTGGAATCATAGCTTAGAGTTTTAGTTAGAATTCTTGTTTAGTTCAGTTTTAGTTAAGAGTTTAGAGTTTTACCTTAGAGTCTTAGCTTAGAGTTTTAGTTAGAGTTGAAGTTTAGTTATAGTTAAGAGTTTAGAGTTTTAGCTAAGAGCCTTAGCTTAGAGTTTTTGTTAGAGTTCTAGTTTAGTTCAGTTTTAGTTAAGAGTTTAGAGTTTTACCTTAGAGCCTTAGCTTAGAGTTTTAGTTAGAGTTGAAGTTTAGTTATAGTTAAGAGTTTAGAGTTTTAGCTTGGAGTCTTAGCTTAGAGTTTTTGTTAGAGTTCTAGTTTAGTTCAGTTTTAGTTAAGAGTTTAGAGTTTTACCTTAGAGTCTTAGCTTAGAGTTTTAATTAGAGTTGAAGTTTAGCTATAGTTAAGAGTTTAGAGTTTTAGCTTGAAGTCTTAGCTTAGAGTTTTAGTTAGAGTTGTAGTTTAGTTTGGTTTTAGTTAAGAGTTTAGAGTTTTAGCCTGGAGTCCTAGCTTAAAGTTTTCGTTAGAGTTGAAGTTTAGTTTAGTTATAGTTAAGAGTTTAGAGTTTTAGTTAGAGTTCTAGTTTATTTTTACTTAAGAGTTTTAGCCTAGAGTTGAGGAGGGGGACAATAGATATTGATGACAATACTAAACTAACCTAATCACAAAATTCCACATTATTAAATAGAAATACCAAAACCCTAGGTTAGTTTAGGTTAGGTTAGAGGTTAGATTTCTCCACGTTTAAGTTAGGTTAGGTTAGCTTATCATGAACGCTCATGATAAGCTAACCTAACCTAACTTAAACGTGGAGAAATTCTATGTCTATGAAATTCTATTTCTATGTAATAATGTGGAATTTTGTGGTTATGTAAGTCTAGTATTGTCATCAATATCTATTGTCCCCCTCCTCAACTCTAGGCTAAAACTCTTAAGTAAAAATAAACTAGAACTCTAACTAAAACTCTAAGCTAAGACTCTAAGCTAAAACTCTAAACTCGATTTTTTTATATTTAATTTCTGATAGTTTTTTAAATAATGCTGGGAAATCCGGCGCCCCTTCATGGAAAATTCTCTTCACCTGTGAAAAATTCCTCCATGAAAAAGATCCTCCCACGTAACCATCTCCTCCCGGCCCCTCCAGAAAAAATCCCCCCCCCCGAAAATGTCCGTATACTTCCCCCATCCCAATAACTACATGTAAACAATGGGCAAAGTTCACACTTTGCAGCCCTTCCCCCGGGGACTGTGGAGGATTAAGTCATCCTCAAAGATATAGTTATTAGATATTTCGACTATGCTGAACAAAATGGCTATTTCAAAATTTTGATCGGGTAATTTTGGGAAAAAATGAGCATGGGATGGGGGCTAGTTACCCTCCAATTTTCTGCGGTCACTTAAAAAGTGCACTGAAAAGTGCACAGAACTTTTAATTTATGTTCGAATGAACCCTCCCGCGATATTATAGGACCGCTGGGTTGATACGATCACCCCTCGGAGGAAAAAAAAACAGCAACAACAAAAAACGAAAAAACCAAATAAACATGCATCTGTGATTTTTCTTCTGGCAAAAAATACAAAATTCCACATTTTTGCAGATAGGAGCTCAGAACCTCTACAGTAAGGTTCTCTGATACGCTGAATCTCATGGTTTGATTTTTATTAAGCTTCTATGACTTTTAGAGGGTGTTTCCCCTTTTTTCGAAAATAAGGCAACTATTCTCAGGCTCGTAACTTCTGATGGGCAAGACTAAACTTGATGAAGCTTATATATTTAAAATCAGCATGAAAATCCGATTCTTTTGATGTATCTATTGGTATCATTGTTTTTTTTTAGTTTTTTGTTGTTTTTTTTTTGTTTAAAAAAAATTGTTTTTTTTAGAGTTTCGGTTATGATTGAGCTGGGTCGCTCCTTACTTACAGTTTGTTTCCACGTACTGTTTGATTCATCGATGCTGAATTAGGGAAGCTTTAGCTTTCTGTGCTTTTTCAAAACAGTGAATTTTCCGGTTCATTTGGTGATCAATTATCACCCCTAGGTACTTCAACTTTTTTTTCATGAATAACAGATAATCATTCGGGTTGCAGCAGTAGCTAGCAACCTAGTAAGAGACGATCACTTCCAATGTTAAGAAATATAATAACCCATAACTCATAAAAATAGAGTCAGATCAAAATAAAAAGTACACCTTTAGAACCGCCTTGTCCAAATCCCCTATATAGGAAACTTTCTGTCCTTTGGCTTTAACAGCAAGGGAAGCATTTTGGCTTGAAAATCAAGAAAAGTGGCAGCTACTACAGCATTTTGCCTAAACGGCATCTTTTTTTTCTTTTCCACAAATAGCTTGGCACTGGAGCATTGTGGAGAGCTGTATAATGGCTCATTTTAAAGGAAGTTGCTAGATCTAGTGCCATTTGTAATTAAAAATAAAATATTTTCAAAATACAATCAATTTTTCCACTAAAAACTGCATTTTGCTGGCCAATCTTGATGAATGCCAACTATCATAACCACTAGTATGGTTACCATTGTACCACTGGAAACTTATGAAAAATTACATTAAAAGACGATCATTGGAATAAAAAACCATAGTATACATTGAACTTAGTTAGCTACTTTATTGTTTAAGGTTCGTCTCTTACTATTTAAAAGGAGAAAATGCCGTAGGCTTTTTCCTGTTTGTAAACATATATTTTTAAAGCAAAGGAAACTAGCCATTATCTTCTTTTTGATGAATAGTATTACTTCATTCTTTTGAGGAGCTAGACGTAGTTTATATTTCTGTGACCATGCTTGGGTTTTATCCAGCATATGTTTTCCCAATTCAAATAGAGTCCTTACATGTTTTCCTCTCAATTGGAGTACTAGATCATCCGCGCATGCTTGGCTATATCCGGATTGCTGTTTTAGTAAATTCAACAAACTATTCATTTCCAGGTTCCACATATATCGAGAATTTAGCCCCCCCCTCCCAATACGGACGTCTTTTCAGAACAGTTTTTTATTTCTTGATTGCCTTTAGCTCTATGACTACCTGTTGATTCCTGAGCATATCCTAATTCTATATCTTAATTGATTCATTTAGTCTTACTTCCCTTGGACCTGTCTTTAAACACTAAATTTCTTCATCCTTTTGTAAGAACTGCACTTAATTTATTCTTTGTTACCAATTGCAGGATCTACTCTGTACAGTGTATAACAAATGATTATACATTTTAAAAGTGGGTTGTCCATGGGAATTAGATTGAATGACCCTCCCCCCATAAAAAATTGAAAATTCACGACTTGACAATGTACTTTTATGGCTCTTTACCACCCTCCTCTCCCTTTCTTGGTAAAATCCGTACACCCCCTCTCTCCTTTCCTCCAGGAGTTGGACAAATGTGTACCATTTTAAATTAGGTTTCATTCCTTCCCGAGTTAGGTATAATGTTACATTAAAAGCCCTTTATCTCTTCCTCCCTCATTTATCTCTTTCTTTTTACGGTACCTAAAGTTTCATATATTTTGTTATTTTTAGTATCCCGGCTGCACATGTTTTGGCTGGAAAAATCCCAATGCTGGTGGTAATGTTTCCCAGCAGTCGGTTAGCTCTCAAGACTCATGCAGAGGCTGTAAACACCCTTTTGGTATGTTTTTTTATTTATATATATTCATGTGTGATGCTGTTTTAGATCATATTTTACCAAACATAAAAGTTATTTCAACATTTGCTATTACATATGGATTTTCTGGCTTTCTAAACATAGTTTACATTTGGTAATATAAATTATGGATTACAGGAGGGGAAATACCAAAGTTTTGCTGTTGCTTCTAAATGAAAGAAGATTTCAACTTAATTTTGAATCCAGTATACCTACACCCTGACAATTTGTGTTTTTCTGTTGAAATCATCCTGCATTTCCCCAGTAATGTAAATCAATCTCTGATTAAACAAACAATACCCTTGTTTAAATTAATGTTTTGCAACCTAAATGTTTAACTTGTATTTTCTTCAATAGCCACATCACAGCAGTGTCAACTATAGGCTATATATTTTGCTCTTTCATGTTCTAATGCTGGAAGTACGGGATTTTGAATGGAGAATTCTCAGCTAGGGCTGTTGAAAAGATGTATGTGAAAACTTTGTCTGACTTATAGGTCATTAGTGGAAGTTGTGATTTATGTGTGGTCCAAGTTTTGCCATAACTTGTCTCTTGCATCCTCTATCATATTGTGAAGCTTCCTCGATGTTTAGACAATCAGTTCAAAAAGACGGAAATAGGATTTTTCTAGATTCATTTCAAAACGCAGGTCAAATAGACTGATAGGGGACTTGGTAACCCAGTAACTCTTTATCAGCTTCACTTTTACAAAAACAAAAACTTACTAATTAGGCTTATGAAAATGACACTGATCAAGAAAAATATAATATACTCTGATTTACTGAAAAGAACATAAGTTTAGAAGATGTTGATCGTTGATTCTTTCAGATTAAATGGACATTCAAGAGAGAATTTGTTGCAAGTGTTTGTGTTTTGCAAATGTTTTTATGATAGTTGAAGATAGTTGGGAAACTTCAATAGAAAACAAATACAAATGCAGGTTTTTTATGTAGAAAAATGTGTAAGGAAAGATTTGTTTTAGCTGGTATTGGGAGCTTGGTTGACAACTCGGGATTATGAATACTAAAAAACAATTAATAGCTAAGTATGTTGCAAATTGCTTAGCCGAGAGAAAGATGGGACAGGTACTTAGACAAGCAAGTATATGTGATTATTTTCGAATAGTCTAGTGAAAAAAAAAATTGTGGAAAGCATTTTTCTTTGGTGCCTCTAGGATTGGCTACCTTTTCAATGTGACTCTGGTTTGAGAGTTCTTACATGTGAAAATTATCCTTTAATAAATTAAAATTTTTCTCCCTTGCTGGCAACTAGAAACCAGTTTCGCCTTCTGATTGCACGTCGTCTTTTTGTCTCTTTCCCCACGTTTCAAGGTGGGAAAAATTCTACATAGGAAGAGTGCTTTTTATATTAATTTCAAATGTACCAACTGAATTAATTTTTTTTGCAAGAACAGCAAAATTTTTAGCTTAAAAAAGCCACTTAATTGTTGAAAAAGGGGAAAGGGTGAAGGTTGATCTATCTCTCTTATCCAGAAAAGGGTGGTCAGTGGCGTCGGTTTATTTGTCACTGTTAGAGAGTCCGTGAAATTGGAAGTTCTAGTGTGTTCTTCATTGTAAAATACTACGCGCTTCAACAAGGTACCAATTTGTGCCATAAAGCAACAATTTTTCTCCTAATAGGGCTAATACTATATCACGTGAAAATTCTGATGTAACCAATTGGCTTAGAACAATTGAAAAGTCAGTATTACAGCTTTCCAGTTTCAGAGGACATACTGCTTCGTCCCTAAACATATTTATTTAGTATATACTAGTCGAATGATTATCATATACTGTTTATCCAATAACAAGTTTATAATGTTATTGATAGATCTTTTTGTTTGGTGGGAATACCTAAAATCTGGAAAATGCATTTTTAGGCTCAAACTCTCAGACTTCCCATTAAAGGCTCTTCAGCCAAAATTGGAGATCTATATAGAATTTTTATCTTTTTTCATTTGGAGAGGTACATTTAGACTAAGCACACAATATGGTTACTGAGGAGGATGAAATTTTCCTCTTATTGCAGAAACTGTAGTTTTTAACAGGGAACATTAGCTATAAATATCAAAGCATTGCGATAAAAATTGAGCGTAAAGAGCAGGGGGTTGATTTGATGAATGGCCTTCCATATTTAAGAAAATTATATTTTAATTAGTAAAGCAAGTACACCTAAATGAGAACCGATCACCAGAGCTTTGCTGCACAAGATTTAACATTTAATATAAATAGGGGACCTGGCAATAACCCTCTTATTTCTGATTACCATGAACTTGGTAGTAAAAACAAACTTAAACTAAATTTAATGTTCGTTTTCTTGTGAAAATAAAGAGCTCTGTTAAACTCGGAAAGAAAAGAAATTACCTGATATCCTCCCAATCCCTACTTTTTATGCTACTTTCTATCTTCTTGCTTCAAGAATGAATGCTCTAACACAGTAGATTTGGGATAAAAAGTAAAAGGAAAAAAGGTTCACTATGCTTTGAGACTGAAAGAGCTAATTTACCTGCATTTGCATTAATCGATGCAAATTTAAGTACGGCTTTTTTAAAGGCAATCGGAAGACAAAATAATTGCGTTTTTCAGCTGTAAAAAAATATATACAGCAAACCGAGTCTCGGAGATAGATCGGATTGCAGA
>JAQQPU010004632.1:35823-51365 GCA_029168905.1 Artemia sp. Kazakhstan ARC1039
ATATATATATATATCTATATATATATATATATTGCACTCCTCTATATAAAGGATTGTTTCGGTTCTTTGCAGGTTTTAGTCATGCTCTTTACCTTCATGTGAACAAACTTGTTTTTTTCTGAATTTTCTTCTGTTTTCTGAGATGCAACTGGTCCCCATGTAAATTCATTATAAGTTCGTTCTAGCTAATCACACTAGTCACCTCGAAGAGCTTGGGGAAAAGCAATTGGATGAAGCATTAAGCATGGCAGTTGATGTTGAAAATTTGTTTTTGTGTGCCAGTAAAGATGATGATCCAGACAAGAAGCAAGTCTTTTTTCTCCTTTTGAAAGTAAGATGTCCTCTTATAGTCTTTATAAGGAAGACAAAGTGTAAAAGACCAGCTTAAATAGCTTTGATAACCTATTCTTCTAGGAAGGAAAGCAAATTCGAATTGTTGCAAAAATGGCATATGATCTATAGGTATTTTGTGGGGAGGACCTTTTTAAATCCCGGCCTGTACAGATCACATTGAAAAATGAAATTTCAAAACAGAAACTTGGAATAAATTCATGACATTAGTCCTTTGTTTGTGTTTGCGATAGTTAATGTTCCTTGAATTTTAATGAGCAATGCGTTGCTATTCTCTTTCACTTAGAAGTTGGTATTTTCTTTTCACTATTTTTTATGTTTTGTTGTTTATTTGAATAACATTCTCTTCCTAAAAAAAATATTTGGGTTTTGCTTTCATTCACATGAAGTGACGTCCTTTAATAAAGAAGGTCTGTTGTTTAGTGATCTAGGAAATATTTTACTCAAATATGTACGCTTAAATGCTAGTTTCCGTACAATAAACATTCCTATGCATGACTAGCACCATGCTTTATTTACAACTCTGTATATTCCATACCTGATGGATCACCCTGAATTTTATACCTGCATTATATTTAATCAGTCCATTGTTTGCAACATCAATTTTTTGGGGGCTTGACAGGTTTGTGTAAATTCATCAATCCCTCTCTCCTCCCTTCCGAAGCTAGTAAAATACAAAAAAAAAATGATTATGTGTGGTTTTAGCAATTTTTTCTCTTAGTCGTAGGGGCCAGGCCTTTCCTAAATGTCCATTACCCCTTCCCCTAAAAAATTCTTTGATTTTCCTCATTACAGCACAAAAAATTATAAATTTCTCACTTTAAAAGCCAATCGACTTTAATTCAATATTGTTGGTTTTTCTGTCAAACATACCTTGTTTCTCATTCTGGCTGGGCTTTTATAAGTGAATCCAAGGGTGATTGTATGAAAATGAACAAATCTGATCAGTTTAACCTTTAACATCTCGCAATGCTTTGGGAACACAAAAGAGTTAGTAAAAGTTATGTTTTGTTTAGTCATTCGTCCATTCAATTGTTACTCGTCAATGGTCAAGGAAGAAACAGGTCGAAGCAAGAAGATTGACGGTAAAAATCCAGAAAAAAATATTGATATTTTTTTTCAAATGTTTTTTGATTTGGAATTAAATAAAAAAAAGCACGTTTTTTCTACTGAAAATAAGGAGCAGCATTAAAACGAACATAAATTATTCTGCATAAGAGAGGGGCTGACCCTTCCCCAACCCTTGCTCGTAAACTAAAGTTTTTTAGTGCTTTAAAAAAAGCTTCTTGTTCAAATTAATCGGCCCTTGTGTTTCAGGAGTTGTTGAAGGATTGGGCCAAAAAATCAAACTTTTGCTTAAAGAGCGACGGCTGAGGAAGGGACAGCCTCTATCGTATATAGAATGATTGCTGCTTGTCTTAAGTTTTAAAGTTGCTCCTTATTTTCAGTTTAAACTTTTTAGCAGTTGAAACATAAGAAAATGTTTTTCTTATAGTCGGGGAGCCAAAATTGAAAATCTGACAAAATAGCAATCTGAGGGGGACAAGTGATTTGAGAGAGGTTTTAGACTAAATCGACCATGCTGATTACGAATATCTCGGGAATATAAGCGCCAAAGGTGCGCTTGGTGGTTTTTTGCAACTAAGTTCGTTGATTTTTCTATTTCACTCAGACTAAGTCCAGCTTTCTACTAGAATATTGTAGTTGTCTTTTTTATACCTAGCCAAAACATTAGGCGATCGTTAATTTACCACATCAGTAAAAAAAAAAAAAAAAAAAAAAAAAAAAAAAAAAAAAAAAAAAAAAAATCCTGCTTCAAGCACAACAGCTTCAATATGCTTCAAACTGCTTTTACAAGCTTTTGCTTTTTACTATTTTATTAACATACGATTGGTCGAATATACATAATTTAAATATGTTTAGCAATGTTTTTTAAGTTATTATTTAGTCAAACTCGTCGTCACTTTCAGAAAGATTGCATGACCCAGCACAAGCACAAAGCAAGTCGCACTTGCGGATTCCAGCACAGGAGCACTTTCCAATACACATATTTCTACACTTGCAATGAAGTGCAATACGGTTTATAGAAATCGGCCACTGCGACAATGAATTTGTCAGAGGAATAACCCCGAAAGCGTCACTGTATACCCATCCGAAATTTAGGGGGTCTAAAACTATTGGTTCAGACTCCATAGCCTGTAAAACGATTCCCCACTGATATACAACTCTAAGGATGTGATATTTAAAGCTGTTTTTAAAGCTGTTTTTAACTGATTTAACTATATTTAAAGCTGTTTTTAACTATATTTAAAGCTGTTTTTAACTGATTCAGGGCCACTATTTTGCATGTCATCTTCACTGTCCCACACTACTTCACAGTCAAATGATTCACTGTCACTCTCTCTGCCAGATTCGTTTGTTTCACAGTCTGTATCTAAGGTAGGACTCTCTACGAGCACAACTGAATCATCTACTTCTTTGACAAACTTTGAAACCTGACGGCTCAGGGCTCCAACAGATACTTTATGCTTCAAATAGTAAAAGCACTGGTCTGCCTTTTTACTAGAGCTCACTTCTAGTGCTTTGCCATACTTCACACTCAATTGCTTTTTCAGTATCCTAACATCATGGGCCTTTATTTCCAGACCTGAACTAGCTAGTCCACTGCTTAATTTCTGCCTTAGCTCACTAAGCGAGTATATTCTTCCTTCCTTAAGACGAGTTTCAATTTCATCCACCACACTTTTTGCAACAGCCTCTCTGGCAGAAAAGTTAGTCTCTTCCTCAGTCTTCTTTTTAAAGAAGCTAAGCATGCATTTTTGGTGGTATTTTGCACTCAACTGAATCAAATTTTTGTCTTTGGACCTTGCAAACACAGCAGGCATTTCTTGTAAAAGTCTTTCAGCATGCTGTGATAACTTCTGTTGCCTTTCTATCGTTTTAATTGCAAGAAGATTCTCACTTTTACGCTTGGTACTTCCCTTTTTGCCACAAATGATGCAACAGTCAGCATATGAGAAACTCACTTCTGTTGCCAATGTTCTAGTGAGTCTTGCAGGTGTAGCTGGCATATTTGCTTCCTGAAGACCTCCATGGAGATCACAAGACAAAAATTTCTGTCTACAAGTTCTATGCCAAACAAGCCTTTTTTGTAAGAAGTTTGGTTGCTGACAGTCCTTTCTTAGAGCATGGTACTTAGCATTGCACTTGCATCTGGTCAATAGAAGTTCTCGGACACGTTTTATATCACTAACAGTGTGAAGCTGTCCTTTTCCATCGGTTTGGCAGATTAAACACTTTGCATAGTAAATTTTTTTTTTGGGGGGGCTATATAGAGCATCTAATTTTTTTCTGGCAAATGATTCCATGCTATTCTGCAAAATAGAGAAGAAATTTAGTATGGTACTAATGGTAACCTTAGAAAAAAAATTCAAGAATTTCTTCATGATATATAACCGATCCATTTCCAGTATCTACAGACTATTATAGTCTATAATAGGATCCTATAAGCAGTGGAAAGACCTGGTGAAAAAAAAATCTTCAAACCAGAAAGTAATTAAAGGCCCCCAACCCTCCAGCAGTGATAAGAAGTCCAAAATGGAAGAAAAAAAGACACTTCTTAGTGCTAAATTTCAATTTTTTCGCCTCTGTAAATCATACTCATATTCAGTCTTGGTCCCTCAAAAGATGGAAAATGACAATTCTTAATGCTCCATTGTGGAGGCAATGGGCATTAGAGGCCTGAGTCTCAACCCATTTGAGTCCGCCCTAAATAATAATAATAATGCTCCATTGAACAATTTTACAACTTTGTGGCATAGTATTGGGCATTGCAGCATAGTATTGGCCAAAAAGAAGGTACCACCAAACCTTCTTCAACCTAGCCTAAAATTTCTTTGTGCCACCTAATAGCACGTCCAGACTATCCGCTTTCTGGAAAAATGGGACGGAAATCTGGAAATGTAGACAGGTCTTCCATCCCCTTTTTCCGTTTTCTGGGCAGGAAGGATCAGAGAAAAAAAACCTATGCTTGAAAAAAACCTGTACCACCTAGGCTAGCTCACAAAAGAGCCAAGCTCCTCGTAAAACCCCTCCCGTGGACACCCCTATAATTTACTGAATAATAGTAAGAAATAAGTTGCTTTTATCAGGAGGAACTAATCTGCACCTTTACCCTACTTTTAAACCACTTAAGTAAGCCTCTAACTATCCTTTGACCCCAAAACTGGTAAGACTTTTAGCCTATGCATTATAAATTTATATACCAAGGATTCCTGAAAGACGAGGCGAAACAATAAAAAGTGAAATACTAATAAAAACAAACATTTGAGGATCAGATAATAGAGTTAATTAGCTTTTTAAGCATCAATTTGCACCAGCATGGCAGATGGCAGTAAACATAACCATAACAAAGCCACGAGAACGATGCAGTGTCATCTACTTAACAATAAACAAGTTAAGTTTTAAATTTTTTACCATAGATGATTGAGTCGAAACTTTGACCTCATGTTAAACTATGAAGCGCACTTTGGTGGTCGCAATTCCCGAAATAAATGGAATCAGCATGTTCAAAAACATTGTTTCCAAAAGTCAGAACTCATGTACCAAAATGTTTTTTACAAATCGTTATTTGACGACTTTTTCAACTTTGGCTCCCCGACTATTATTTGATTTCAGATTGTTTTTCGACTAATGCCGGGAAATCTGCTTCCCCTCTTCGAGAAAAATTTTCCCGGGAAAATCTTCCCATGACAAATTCCCTCCATAGAAAATTTACCCCTGCTTAAATTCCCCACCCCCATATTTATGCTTAGGCAATGATCAATCCGATTTCATCTATTATTGACATTTTTTTTAGTCGAATAACAAATGGGGATTTTTTTTTCCCAGAAAAATGATCACAGATGTGTGTTTATTTATTTATTACTATTATTTTTTCCTATTGGTAATTGTATCGAACCGATGGTTCTAGGAGGTCACGAGAGGGTTATTTGAACGGAAATTAAAAATTATAGCGCCCTTTCAAAGTGACTATAAGATTGTGCCACTGGAAGTGGCGTTTTCTTCCATTTTGTGGCATCAAACTACGATTTCACCCCAGGAAGGACCAAGTTGTTGTCGATTATAAATTTTGTGATAGCCACTCGACTTAAAACTACCAAAATATGATATATTGAGCTTTCCTGTCACGGAGGAAGTAATGCCGCACGGTTGCGTATTCGTTCCTGGAAAGTCAGATAGTCCATAAAAGTAAAGGTACTTCAGGCGGTTCAATTTTAAATTTGCCTGGTTCTGACTTAGAGTTTGACTCCTTGCAGTTAAGTTGAATTAGAACAAAGAAAAACTGACCCCTTAAAGGTATGTCAGACGAAAAAAGCCCTCTGATGTACGCCTAGTGGACGCGTTCTCGATCGCAAGGGATGAATTGGTATCATGTCCTATAGTTCTCAGCAATCGTGTCACGTATGAGGGGGGAGGGGATTCCTACCCTAATGTTTTCAGCCAATTGGATAAAAAATTTCAATTGGTAAAATTTTACTGTTTTGTTAAGTTCTAAATTTTACCGGCTGATGGAAATATATGACACAAAATCAATGAAAGAAGATCAGTCTCAGTCGGTAAAGAACAGAAAGGAAGTAATTTTAAAAGCAATTTCACCTAAATTAGTTGGTAAAAATAACCAGCCAGTCGGTAAAATCCATCCCCCTCCCCAAAAAAAAAATTGGTTAGTGACGACTCTGGTCGGTACCAGACCAAGTCCGCAAGAAGCTATTACTCGTACTTCTAAGTCCCATCCTGTTATCTTAGTGAAGTGTCATCGTATGGTAAATCTTCTAAAGTTGCCACTAATTTCATATCTTAAATTATCTTTTACAAACTTTTATCTTACCTGCTATGATAAGTCAACCCCCTAAAACCAGAAAATATAATTAAAATAAATAGAAATGTAAAAATAAATACTATAAGATATTTTACACTATACACTCTGCCTATATTTTGGAATATTGGTTGAATATTCCATAATTTCTTCTTTTTTCGTTATTTTTGTTTGCCATACTTTCTCTTTGGCTGCTCAATTTAGTATTTTTTTTTCATGTGGAGTAAGTGGAATTGGCTTCTAAAATGTAGACAATTTCGTTTCTTTTTAGAAGCGAAATTTGTAGCCATGGGTGCCCATAAGCTGAATTGCAGGGGGGGGGGGGCAAACCTGGTCTAATTGGCACTTTTAATGCTATATAATAGAAATCTCAGAACAAAAATATAAAACGAAGGCAGCATCATTCAGCCGGGGGTGGGGGGTGGGGGTGGTGCCCCCCCCCCTCATGGGCGCCCGTGTTTGTAGCTGGTCTATATGGATTGTGCTTGAATTATTAGACCACTCTAGTATGTCAAAAGTCTTCAAAAATTTGATGTTCAACTATAGATGAATCGGGAAATCGCTATTTTTGGCGTAACATGTGTAATTAAAGTGATATTACCGCAAAACTGAGGAAATATCACATAATCACGCAATATGAGGCATTTCTGTATCAAACATAGGGTATATATGTTAAGAAAAATTTTCTGAAGCCAAATTAGCTATTGGATATTTTCTTAAATAAACCAAAAAACCATTTTTCCGGAACTTTTGTTTAGGAATTCCGCTAAATCTCTTTTTTGGTACTATCTCCTCTTTTCGTTCTTAAACTTGTGGTAATTCCAAGACTTAGCAAACTGGTCTAACGATGTAACTTAGAATCTTAATTTAACTTTTATTTTATAGCTATTGAGGAAAGCAGTGTCTCAGCTTACCAAGCCAGTGATTGATCTGGGACCATTAGGAACTCCGCCTTTTGAAAGGCCCACTATTTCCAAAGTAATAACCAACTTGGTTTTGTATCGATACAGTAATACCAGTCCTCAGGTAAGCACTTTTTTCAGTTACTTCTATTTATATTTCTTCTTCTCTTTCTGAACTTTTTTCCTTCATTAATCTGGCACTGATAAAGATATTTATGCATTACAAACGAAAAAACAAGACTACTTTCTCCATTATATTCAACGTCTTGTGCAGAGCCACACTATATTCCAAGTTCAGGTAAATTTAAGTGGTGGGAATTTAGGAAAAACCAAATAGAGGAAACAAAAGGAAATAGGAGAAATACAGGAAAACCAAAATAGGGGGTCGATTTAAAAAGATAATAATTCTATTTGATTTAAAGTACATGGGATTTGTGTCAGGATTATGTTTGCGCCACTAAGAGTAATCTTCATACGAAAATTAAAATCATATAAAAAATAAATCCCCCCCCCTTCGGTAAGAGGAGTTGTATTTGTAGATAAATGATACCGGTAATTTTAGCGCTTTCTCGAAACTCAATGGCTATTTCTTCTAGCTCCCCTCTTAAATAGTAAAAGATATTTACTTCTGTTGCTGCATAGGTCTTTTTTTTGTTAGGATAAATCAAAATTGAAAAAGTTTATTTATGAATAATTGACTGAGTCTTTGAGTGTTGTCAATCGAAAAGAAGATGCCTAGGCAGCAGCGTTTTCAAACCTGACTAATCGATATGGTAGTGTTGATATATTGTGTACCTGGAAATTGTGAAATTACCCTTCATTTGTTCTATTATTCGATTGTCTCTTCTTTCCTTCTTCTTTTATTTTCCAGCGATGCACATACGGCAACTAAAAGGAAAGACGTTTTAGAAAATTAGTGAATTTACTTTCTAAGAATCTAAAGGGGGAAAAATGTCGCAAGATGTGACAAGGAAACATAAAAATTTGGCAAGGGAAGCACAAAAAAAAGTTTGAGGTTTATAATCCCCGTTAAACACTTATTTTGCGACAAGTCTACAGCTGTACTTGGCACTAAAAGGACAAAGTACTCGTATCATTATATATTTAGTTTCAAATCTGTCCTACGACCGAACCGCGATTAATGTATTGCTCAGACTTGTTCTTAGAAAATGATCTAAACATACTTAAAAATAGGAAATTTTCCCTTTTTCGTACATTCTGGACGTGTTTTCAACATATCTTTACATTTTAAGGGAAAAATACAAAGCTATTTGACTTAGTAGGTAGATAAAGCTAAGTCTTAGATATCAAATTATAGCAAAATTATCGTCTTATATTGAAAAGTTGTAACACTAAGACTACAAAAAAGTAAAATGTCAAGAACTTGCAACGTGAACATAAACCTTCAGGATTTGGAAGTTTGACCAATACAACAAGCCGAAATCATTTAGTTGTAATAAATTACAAAATTACAGTCTGATATTTAGTAGTTTTATAATACCTCCTCTAAATTCTCTCGGCGAGGCATAACTTTACTCATAATTGATTACGCAAGAGCTTACTAATTAAATGTATTTTGCGCTTGCATGAATATTACTTGTGATTATCTCTAATTTTTTTTAGGATTGGAGGGATTTAGTTGACATAGCAAGAACTTTCGTCCACTATATAAATACCTGGAAGTTGGAGACGCCCTCGTCTAGACAGCAGCATATTCTTCCTATTGCTGAAGAAGATCCTGCATCCTACAAGTATGACTATGCGAGGTAAAAAATAGTGTTATTATATATGTTTTTTTATATTCCATTTTATTATTAGATCGTTTACTTATCATTAAATATACCACAAAAGCAACTTCTACATAGTCCCCATTGTAAGGCTCTAGGCGAAGAAAAAACATGAAAAAAACGAAAAACAAGATTGAGTCTCCCATCTCAAAAATCCCCAAAATCACAAGCTAGGCAGGGGAGTAGCACATGATTCCAAATCAGATAATCAATATAACTCATGCTCAAACAAACATCTAAATTCAATCCAGAATTTATTAAAAGCTCTACATTCAACGCTTTTCCTTCGGAAACGCCGTTTCTGGGGTCGGATTGTGGATGACGCTGTTTCTGTGTGGAACAATGGAGAGACATCACTTAAGATCTTTAAGACGCATCTTAACACTCTAGATTCTAATATTCAGATCATGTTAGGACTGGAAAATGATCATTAACTGCCCTTTCTGGATGTTTCAATTCAAATAGTCCCTCAGCCATGAGTGTTCCATTTATGGATAACCTACTCATAATGATAGGTATTTGCAATTTTCTTCCAACCACTCTCCTTGTGCAAAAATAAAAGTACTAATGCCCTTGGTTCATTGGGTGCTAAGAGTGTGTCCTGAAGTTCATATTGTCTTAGAACGGAATTGTCTCAAGTACATTTTATTTTTCAACGGGCATCTCGGTCAAAATGCAACAAAAGGTTATGGATAAAGGTATAAAAAAGTCGCAAAAGATCTCTCTTTGGAGAGCGATAAGACATACTTCACTCTTTTACCATATATTCCAAAGCTGAACTACAAATTCGGAAGAACTTTGAATAAAAACATAACCCAAGTGTCACCTTTATAAATTTTAGTAAAATATATAGTTTTTTTCAATAGCGGCAAAGATAAAATCAGCTCCATTCTGGGTAGTAGTGTTTGGATAATCCTCTATTCTTGTGATTGTTTCTATATTGGAAGGACCTACTAACAGGTTGAAGAGAAGTTATCGGAACATGAATATTCAATCGACCAAGCCATTAAGTTACGCCAAAGGCCAAGATTGGCTCAACACATCTGTTACAACCCTGACCACTTCGTCTTGTTTGGTATCATCTGTGTTATTGCCCCCCGTTAAACGTATTTAAAAATATCCACCAAAAAGTCAACCTTAATAGAGGTACTGGGGAAACCTGTGTCTACTCCATTTATTATGTTCTTATCATATCTGATTTTTTTCTAATTTTCACATCATCATATTTCGTAACCTAATAAAAACTCCGACTATACGAAACCTAGACAGAGATTAGCATTAAATAAAACGAATAGGAAATAAATTCTCAGTTTTTCATCAGCTGCTTCTTCACTGCTACTTAAGAAAGGACTTGATTTTTTATTATTGCTTTTTTAAGATTTGTTTTTTATACTGTCCCCTAGAGCTTTATCTATGTTTCATTCTTCTTTTTGTGCTTAGGACAGCTGAGCAAAGGTCTGGGCTGAAATATTTGTATTTTTTCTTCTTTTTTTACTGGCTATGATGCTATGATTAACCTCGCTATCCTTCGGTGTCTCGTTTTGTTTTTGTGGAAACGGAGTTTTTGTGTTAGGTCTGTAAAGTTTTTATTCTATACGCCAGTCCTTAACTGTCAATTTCTTTTCTCGTCTCTTCTTTTATTTTTATACCTAGTCCAATATGCCCATGCATCGATCAGAGCCATGGACGGGAGGGGACTGGGTTTGCTATATAATTTTTGTGGTGGGGGGGGGGGAGCTAAAAACAAAGGCATGCCCATCACGTAAGCCATGTTCGGCTCTTGAAAGCTTTTGTTATTTCTTTGAAATATATATAAGAGATTTTATTTCTCCCCTACAGAATATAAACAAAAAAACTAAAATACTAATTATAGCTAATGCTACTAAGGGCTCCTTGAAAATACCCTACGTATTACTGAAGATATCAGTATAAAATGTAGTGTAATATTACTATTGTATTATGGCTGTGGTTTTTGTGCCGGTATTTCCTATGGTAGAAGCCTAGAGATCTTACTGGAGAGAAGGAAACATGTTATGAAAACAATTCTCACTTCATAATATGCAGAATAATCACAGTTAATACATTTTGCATGCAGCTAACCTTTATCTTCGCTTATTCCAGTGTTTTTTGCAATTTTTCTAATATATTTATCATTTTTTTTAATAGCTTTTCTTCAGTTTTGAATCATCCCTGAAACAGAGCACTGTACAAAACGTGTTTGTAGAGTAAATTTATTGCAGTGGCGTTAACACAAAATTCATGAGAAAAATCTATTTACTAAAGACAAATCTATGAAAAAAAATATAGATAGCGCTTTGTTTCAGAAAAACGGCCAGAATCGTCAGTTGACAGTGCTGCATTTCGCAGATTGTTCAACATTAAACAAAGGCTATTGCAAAAAGTCGATGAATTTCTTAGAAAGGGCTGAAAAACACTGAAATAAGTGAATATAAATGTTGGATGCATGCAAAATGTGTTAAATTATGATTATTCTGCATATTATGAAGTAAGAATTGTGTTCTTCCTTAATTTTACATTTTTGTTTATTTGAATTGTTTCTTCTGTATTTTTGGGGGGTTGAGTTATCATAGCAGGGTAAGATAAAGGTTAAAGAAAATAATTTGAAGATATGGAATTAGTGGCAACTGCAGGATAGTTACCCTTTAATGGAAGTGCACATAGATAATAGCATGGGACTATGAAGAATGAGTAATTACTTCCCGTGTACTTGATCTGGTACCAATCAGAGGTGTCATTTGCGAAAATGTTTGAGGGGGGGGGGGGGCAATTGATTTTACCCACGGGCTGATAATTTTTGGCAACCAACGGGAACGTGGTGAAGGGGAAGACCAAAGAACACACTACGATGAACATACCAGAAGGACCTTCTCAACGCGAATACGTCCATGCAACCCCATTGGGAAGACATTATGGCAGCAGCCCATTTGAGGGACGACTGGCGTCTCTTCGTCGATGCCCGGGGTGTCTCCGGAGGCACAGTAGGATCTAAGGAAGGACGGATCATTTTTACCATCTGATTTGGGTGATATTGCTATCAGACTTACTTCGTTTTTGTTCTGTACCAACTGAGACTGATTTTTTTTCTATTTGAGTTTGCAGTAAAAAAAAAAAAAAAAAAAAAAAAAAAAAAAAAAAAAAAAAAAAAAAAGGAGAACCAGGAAAATTTGAAATGGACAGAGCTCCTTATTCCAAATAAGTAAGCAATAGTTTAAGTAAAGAGAATTTTCAAAAATTCATCAAGCCCTGTCCACAAAAAAAATATTGGGTATCGTCCACTAGGCGTACACCAGATGGTTTTCCAGTCTCAAGTTTCTTTATCTAAATAAGGACGATTGGTTCCATACGTTCATCCCTGGGAAACAAAAAACCAATGGTATGATATTCATTAGGATCATTTTGGGGGCAATTTCCTCATTTTCTGAAAATCAGGCAAATTTTCTCAGACTCGCAACGTTTGACTTGTAACTTTAAATCTGATGAATTTTATTTATACAGAATCAGCATAAAAATACCAATTCTTTTGATGTATTAATTTTTATCCAAATTCATTTTTTTTAGAATTTTGGTTACTATTGGTCCTAGTCGCTCTTTACAACGTTCACACTTTGTTACCACGAACTGTTTGATTCTACACTTTATATACTACATGATTTTGGGAATATATATAGAATGTTCCAGAATTTCTTCTTTTCTTCATTTTTTTTATTTGTCTTAATTTCCCTTTGGCTGCTGAATTTTACATGTGGAGAGAATTTTTCAGGAGGAAATTATTGGGGTGGGGATTACTCAAGACTCAGTCTTCAGGCACAAATGTTTCAAAGCTAGCTATTATTCACCTTTAAAAATAGCATATAAAAGCCAAATATAAATATAATGGCAAACGTATCATAGGCAGCGCTCGCTGCCTAAGTAAAGAACGATGTTTGCACAATTAATGCTGAGGCTGGAACTGCTCATACTATTTTAGTTTTTCCGATTGCTACGTAATGTCTATACACTTCAGCCTATTTTAGAATTATTTTACGTAAATTTTCAGATGGCTCTGCTTCTGTTCCGTACCTAGCTACTGTGATTCTCTTCAGCGGCATGATGTTGCCAATACATTTGGCAAAAATTTCCTGAGAGCCATTTATCCTTCGGTTGCCAAACTAATTTATACTATGATCGAAGCCGAAAAAGCAAAAGGCCCTGAAGAAAGGAAATCATCATTTATTGCAATGTTTCCTAAGTGAGTCTCTTGTTCGTTTCACTGTATTGTAAAAAAAGCTTTGAATTGTTTTGAAACTTTAGTTTTAACATATTAAGCTTAATTTGTAGAGCGCGTATCGAAAAGGAAAGAAAATAAACGATTTGGCTTAAAATGAAGTACAAAATATGACTTTTTTCTTTTTCTTGTTTTTCTATACCACTTCCAGCTCTTTTTTTTCATTTGGAGATGTATAAATGGAGAAAATCTTGTATCTATTTTAAATAGTACTTAAATTTAAATTAACTATTATACGGTGTGCTAGTTTTGGCTTGGGATCTCTTTTCGAATGTTGTTTCCACAGCTTTTTAACGCCTTCCTCAGTTGAAGGAAAAAACCAATTTCACCTTAGTATCAATCTTTTGAAAGATTCATACAAAAGAAAATCCGCTGAATGTTTCCCAATTAAGTTCCGTGTTCCTTTTCACTTTTTTTTTAATAAAGCATCTACATTTGGGGAACATATTTTGGTCTTCAAGGCTTATTTTCTAGTCCTGACCATCTTTACGATAATGTCCAACTAGTATAGGGTGGCTCTAGTCACCTTTTGCGTAAATTGGAAAAAGGGGT
Source organism: Artemia sp. Kazakhstan ARC1039 (assembly GCA_029168905.1). NCBI lineage: Eukaryota > Metazoa > Arthropoda > Branchiopoda > Anostraca > Artemiidae > Artemia > Artemia sp. Kazakhstan ARC1039. The sequence continues at coordinate 49,579 of JAQQPU010004632.1, forward strand.
TCCTCTGCTGAGTCAAAATATACAACTTTTATTAAAATTATGTTAGCACACTTATCATAACACTTTAATTCTGAGAACAGATAAAATACTCAAAAAAGGTCTCTAAAAACTGATTTTTGGAAATTCTTTACTTCTTAAGAAGATGGTCTAAATCACCTTCGTCTGAATCCTTGGAAATAGGACGACATAAACTTGCTATGGGGCTCAAACTGAAATGTTTACAATCTGACTTTAAGTTTGACGTTCTATCTCCCTATCAAGACAATTTGGCAGCTAAATATTATTCTAAACTGACTTGAAAAGTCAGTTTCTTTGTACGGTATTTTGTTCTTCATTTTAACTACTGATTTTATTTCTTGACGTTTGCCATATATCTTATTGTGTTAATATTGAAATCACACTTGGTACTTTGGATTTTTGTTGTTTATGTTTTTGAGCCCATTAAGGTCATTTGGGATGAAATATTCCTCGTCTTGTCTTAAAATTTATTTTGATTTTCTAGATTATGCCTAATCAAGGAGGCACACTTGTGCTTCTATAAAGAGGCGACCCACCACAATGTTAAGCGATTTCAGGTCCTAGAGGTCGCAGAGAGACGGCGGTAATCGCATTTTGTAGCCCAAGCTCAAACTAAGAAACGTGCAAAATTTCATCCTCCTCCGACTTTACCTTCATGGGGTAAACTGGGCCGGAAGTTTCGACCCTCCCACCACAGCCCCCCTTTAACGTTGTCCGATAGGACTGAAATTTAGAGGTTAAGCTTTTCTAGGGCCCGGGAGCTTATCCTCGAAATTTCAGCTCAATCCGATCACTCCTTCCCTGTTTTCAAAAAACCAAATATAGCCACTTAAAATTCATTTCTCTTTTTTTTTTGTTATCCACGCCTACAGGCCACAGTTGGCAACTGATCCGGGTGAATGAGGACTCGTTCGAAGCAAAATTCGACCTGTTAGGGCCTTTTGATATTTTCAGACCGAAAAAATTATCCCCCGAATTTACATTTACGAAAAACCTCGTTTTCCTATAAGAGCCCGCTATAAGCGGGCTCTTATTGTTTTCCTATAAGAGCCCGCGAAAACGCGGGCTCGTTTTCCTATAAGAGCCCGCAAGCAATTTCCGGTCCTAGCGGTCGCAGCGGTCGCCGGAAGTTTCGACCCTCCGACCACAGCCCCCCTTTAACGTTGTCTGATTTGGCTGAAATTTAGAGGATAAGCTTTCCTGGGGCCTGGGAGCTTATCCTCAAAATTTCAGCTCAATCTGATCACTCCTTCCCTGTTTTCCAAAAACCAAATATCAAGTTTTGTGGGGATTTGCTTGCGTCAAAAATAGATTCCCCTTACTAAAAAACAATTACAATTGTGTCTCTTTAGTACAGCGGTCGATACTCCTGACTGTCAGGCGGAAAACCCGGGTTCGATTCACCGTCAGAGGAAATTCTTTATATACTGAATTTAAAGTTTAAAAAAGAAACTCAGTTTCTTTTTTAAATTATTTGAAAAAAACTACGTTTTCTAGAGAGTTAAAGAGGTTGAGTTACAAGGTCGACCCTTCAAACACCCTGTCGAGAAAGAAAAGAATAATACACAATCATCTACCAGTTAGTCAAGCAATAATAAGTAATAAACTGTACAAAAACGTGCAGAAATTATTTGAAAAAAAACTACGTTTTCTAAAGAGTTAAAGAGGCTGAGTCACAAGTTCGAACCTTAAAACGTACAGGGATTAGAAGGTACAGTTGGGGGGCTGCCGCCCCCCAAACCCCCCGCTTTCGCAGCCTTTAAAAAAAA
>JAQQPU010004633.1:8497-26840 GCA_029168905.1 Artemia sp. Kazakhstan ARC1039
ACTAAAAAACGAGGGTGAAAAGTCATCAAAAAACATATGGCACCAAGCAGCTTAAAGCGGTATATCTTTGTTTTGAAGGCAGGGCCGTATTCAGGATTTCTTTCAGGGAGGGGTATACAAAAGGATTTATTCAGGGGGGGTCACAAAAATGCGTATTGCTTATATTCATGTTTATTACGTTTTTACGAGTCGAACAAACATTTCGGGGGTTCAAACCCCTTGACCCCACCCTGGATACGGCCTTTCTTGGAGGTGTGGTTGTCTCTGGGAATGAAAAAGTTTGTTGCTGTTGATTTTCTAGAGACGAAAAGCGTAGTCGAATTTCACCAACTTTTGGTTATTTGTTTCCACGGCTTCATGTGACAAAACTGACGAAAATGTCCTAAAAACTTCATGATCTCGGAACAACTAAAGACAAATTTTAGAACCTAAGATGGGTTCAGGGATAATAAATGTTTTTCTTTGAATATTTTTAGTAATTTAATATACTTAAATTATAATTTGATTTAATAAGGAGCCATTTTTGGTGGTTCAAGACTGGCAAGACCAATTAATTTGACTAAGTTAGCTATTTCGCTTGTTATGTCACTCATTCAATAATTTACATTCATTTTTCATCTCCATCTATTTTATTCCAGATCATGTTTCCGTGTGAGAAATCATTCATGTGTTTTAATTTCTTATTACAGTACTCATATTCAAAAGGTTCGTTCTACCAGTGGAAAATGAATAGGCAATTTTTATCTTTTCTTCAGTTTCCCCCATTTTACGGAATTAATGAATTTCAATAGGGCTACGCAAGTCAAACTGGTTTCCGAACGTCAGTTGCTTGCTTTTGTTCCGTCAGTCATGCAGAGCAGACTTATTATATGCATAGACTTATTACAGGGTACCGAATCCGGAATTTTCAAGAGATTTTTCATCAGATCTTTTCAGCAGCCTCTAGATAGCTAAATACGCCCCGCAAATTCGCTATATTTAATCTCTAAATTTAAAAATAAAATATGCAGCTTTACCCAAATGTACACTCCTGAAAGAAAAATTGTATCAATGGTATCATTTCCAGAGTAGAGGTACACAGAAGGGGCAACGTTTCAAAAAATGTTCTTGGAAAATGTGCTTATTTGAACAATGCAATACCAAGCCACCTCAAAAAGGGCCAAGATGGTGCAAATGCACCCCATCTGGCAAAATAGATTGATCAGTTAGGTTGGGCCGCCTTAAAATTCTCTGTATAAAAAAAAAAAAAAATAAAAGCAGAAAATGTGGTTATCAGCCTTGCTATTTCGATGGTAACATCAACAGAAATGTTAAATGTCCCGTTTTTGCTTGTATTTGCTAGGAAATAACACTTACTCTCATTTTTCATTAAGTGTTGACTTTAAAAATAGCATACACCACATGAAGCACCACGCGGGTGGCAGCATTGAACCGTACATGGTGCATGGAGGCACGCTGCGGTGGAAAAAAGTGACACTCCTAGATGTATACTTGGTGGCGGAAACTGGAAAACCCAACGCTTTCCATACATCACTGCTACTTTTAGGGGATTTTTCGACGAGACGTGTCTTAGCGGGGAAAAAGTGCTTGTCGCAAAAAAAAAAAACAATAGAAAGCGAACTGTCTTATAAGACAGGTTAGTGAAAATTTTGCCAGCTAATCGTGAATAACGAGACAAAAAAAGCAAGTTATTTAAAAATTGACCACGCTTCCATTGTATTAATAAATTTTTATGTGTAGACCAGTATCAATAATGGGTTTAAGTCATTATGGTTTTCATAAATGGCATTAATTTCTTGAATAATTGATAAGAACATGAAGGAAAAAAAAGTCAAAATTGGATTTTATTGTATTCACAAGCGTATTAATTTGAATTTGATGTTAAAAATCACTTCGCTTGTATTCTTGATTTGCTTTCCAAGTCTAGCAAATTCTGCTCTTCTTGCGAATAACGGTCTGGAAGCTTTCCGCTAGTCACAAATAATGGAAATCCAAGTGATCCCCTTCTGCAAGAAGGGGGTCACATATCCTAGAACCACATTTTTACTAATAGAACACTTGGACCTCAACGATGTATTCGGTTGCTCCTTCTCTCATTATTCTATTATTTTCAAAAAAGAAAGGTTTCCCAGTCTTAATTTACTGGCCTGATTGTATATATTGGAAAAAGAATCTTCTTTATATTGTTTAACTATTGCATCTAAGGTATTGCTTCAAAGCTGCTTTATAATCTGAAAATAAATTTTAAACAACTGGAGTAAAACTAGTATGTCAGTCAAGAAAATTTGAATATTATTAGGCAGGGCCGTATCCAGGATTTTTGTTCAGGGGGGTTTTACTAATTTTTGACTTTTTTTGGGGGGGGGGGTTACTAATTTTTGACTCAGTTTTCGACTAATTTTACTGATTTTTACTTAGGTTTTACTAATTTTCGACTTATTTTCGAGTCGGTCAAAAAATTTCGGGGCCGGGGGGGCCGATCAAACCGGGAACCCCCCCCCCTCCCCTGGATACGGCCTTGTTATTAGGGTTTTTATAAAATTAGATTAATAAAGTTGTATAATAATATTATTTTTATACTATATACTAGAAAATTACAAAATATTAGTATAGTTATCACATAATCTAATTATAGAATTAGAACATTGTTAATACAATAGTCACCATATTAGAGTACCAAAAACCAAATTAAAATAAAATACACATTGTCCAACTGAACAAAGAAAATAATTTTCCCTCCACTGCTATAAAGGGGTTATGTTTCAAAGCTAAATTTCCCAAAAGACTATAACTTTGTGCCGTTACATACTTCTGAGGCAAAACCGTCACATTTCATCCCTTCCTAATATTCTANTACTTCTGAGGCAAAACCGTCACATTTCATCCCTTCCTAATATTCTAAACTGATAACTACATTAACCCTGCCATTTATGTCACAATCAGTATACAATGCTCTAATTTCTATTCAATTTTCTTCACCCCCGCTCAGAGTTCACAGAAAAAAAGATAATAAAAAATAGGGATAATAAATATTTGGCCCCCTTTGCAGAAACGCAAGGATGCCTGTCAACAAATGTCCGAGAGGGATTTTGTGTGTTTCCATGGTTACTTGTTACCCCACCTGCTTGAATAAATCATCCCCCTCTGTTTTAATCCCTTTTGAGTAGGGTCATACAATTTTCTTTTAACTTGGAAATGCATTGTAGATGATAAAAATTCAAACGTAAGTGCACTTTTTAAAGAGATTGCATTATTCAGAACCAATCCGAACCACAGGTACTGATACATTTAGAACGAAGATATTAAAAGTAATGTTTGTACATATTATGGGGCAAGTTTATTAACCATGGTGTTATTGAAGGTAAATGCAAAATTTAACCTTTAAACTAACATCTTTTATGTTGAATTGTGAAGCATTCTGATGTACAATACATGTAAGGCATGCAAGTACGCAGAGAAGGGAGTTCTGCCCCCCTAAAAATGCTAATTTTTTCCACATTTCTTGGCACTTTTTATTAAAGTTAATAATTTTCTATTACACCCTCCCCTTCTAAACAATTCCAGTGTTCGTGCCTTAAGGTAGGGTATTATCCACAATGTCTCGTCTTTTCAATACAGTTAGTTGATTTTCTTTGGTTATGCCTGGGACATATACAATAAAACATTTATTATTAGTCCTTCCGCAGTTCGGCTGAGCCAGGTATAATATATTATCGAAATTCGGTATAGCAAGGCCGTACACAGAAGAGGGTTATGGGGCTTGACCCCTCCCCCGAAATGTTTGTCCGATTCTGAAAAACGTAACAAAATGAATCTGAACAAATTTTTTATGTGTTTTTTAAGTTATTTTGTATACCTCCCACCGAAAAAATCCTTTCGTACCCCCTCCCCCCCCCCTGGGAAGGCGTTTTTCAAGCTCCAGTCTCCACTTCTTCTTTAATTATATGGCTTACGATATGGCATAGGCCTGTCTTAGCATTGACAAAGATAATTTTTCCCTCCCCATACCCCCCGTGGAAAATAAGTTCTTCGTTACTTTAGAAATCAATTTGGGCTATAGATTTGCATATTGGGGGGGGATGTAAAGTATAGCGGATCTGCATGCAAAATGTGTTTGGTACAATTGTTCTGCATATTAGATAGATAGATAGAAAAGTGTATTTTAAAGCCAAATATACGGCCATGAACATAGTTAAATAACATAAACTTTGAGATTCCGGGGCGGGGGGTGGTATTTTCCGCGGGGGTATTTTCTGCGAGGGGGGGGGGGGGTAAACACCGGCCACCGTTTGAGTCTACTAAGTTTGGCTCCATGTTTTGAAATGCATTTTTCGGCTCTGGGTTTTATATTTGCCTCTGTGTTTAAAAAAAAAGTTTTCAACAATTTTGATTTGTAATTTTCAACAAATTGTAAATGATTGTAATTTAAAAATAAAAATGTAATTTTCTTTGGCTCTATGTTATGAAATCTGGATCTGTGTTTTATTTTTGGCTCTACATTTGTTGGGATGTGAAAGGAGCGTGCGTAGATGTGTTGACTTTAGGCGGCTTGGTGCTGCGGTAAGTTGTTAGTAATCGTAGTGACAGTATATTTTGAAAGTAGTATTCCAATTATTTGAGCGGAATTTTAAGCAATGTTGTTTTTTTTTTAATTTAAGACACGTTTCACAAATTATTTCAATCGAGATAAATCAGGACTTATCAAAGATTTGGGTATTAAAACACTCTTCTTGGGCATCACGTGTGCCCAATAATAATAATATTATTATAATATAAAATAATAATAATAATATATTACTATAATAATAACTATAATAAAATTATTAATATAATTACTATAATAATAAAAATAATAAAATCTATTTTTGAAAATTTCCTAACATTAAAACGCTACTTTGAAATTAATTCACGAGATTATTACCTGCTTCGAGTAAAAAAAAATAAAATAATAACTTAACTTTAAAAGTAAAGAGCTGGTCTAAATGAATGATGAAAGCCCCTATATTTTGTGGGATAAGCAAAAAACGACGTTTAATTGAAAAAAATTGACGAAGAGAAATCTAGTTTAAAAAGAAAAAAAAAAAAATTTTTGTCCAATTACAAGTCAAAAGCTACGTTGAAACTTCAAATGACTAAAATTCACCCTTAATCGGAAGGGGGAGAAGACTTATTTCTTCGGATATTTTTAATTAGTTAACGGTAGCTACCGTACCTGACATATGTGCCATGACAGTTTGAGAAACACGACAGTCATTGTCGAGAAATCGTTTCTCAAATAAACCCCCAGAAAATTTTATTCAAAATCCCTGGTTGGGGCCTCACTTTAGAACCTAATATAAGTTAAACATCGCCAATGGATAGCAAAACCATACAGATCTATTTTCTTTTTAGTTTTGCGAAAACTAAAAAGATTTAACGTATTAATGTATAGCTTGCTTCGAAATATGATCACATATTTCGACCGATTATACCGATTATATATAATCGGTCATGTTTTTGTCCGAACCTTACAAAAGTAAAAAAAAACGCAAACACTTTTTTTGCACACAAAAACCTTGATGATCAACAATATTTTTGTATTCTACCCCTCCCCCCCCCCCCGGTTTTTGTACCCCCCTCTCTAATCAAAAATCCTGGATACGGCCCTGGTTAGATTCAAAGTTATTGTCCCAAGAAAACTTGGATGCTTATTTGAGCTTAGCGATGTTTTCTTGGTCTCTTGAAGAGTCTCAGAAAAAGTGCGACACGAGAGTCTAAATCCCAGATAAAGTTTATAGACAAGTTTTTTTTTGAAAAGTAAGAGAGGATGGGTTGAGGCAGGTATGGAGGAATTAGCGTCGGGGGTTTTGTAGCTCCATATGGATTTTATAATTCACTGAGAAAAATACTCAGAAAAGTGATGAATCATAAAATGGAGTCTTTGTAAAACAAAGATCGCTTAGGGAATGATTTATATGAACATATAAGCAGGGTAGAAATAACTGGAGAGACTCTGAATTTCAGGAGAAGGGCAAGTTCAACAAAAAAATAAAAATAATATAAGGAAACAGTAAAATTATGAACAGTACAGGAGGACCAAGTTTATAATCACCCCTCCTCCATGCTGGTCTAAAATTTTATTTAAAAAAGGAATGTTAGTCATTATCAATACTCACTAGCTATTTTAAAGATAAATTATATACACTTGTTTCCCCAAGAAGCTCTTACAATTAAGACAAGTCGAAATAACAGTCACCTTTCCTGAATCAGCTTCAAATGCAATTTTTCTCACTTGACATTTTTTTTTCAAAAAGTGTTTTTTTTTTAAATTCTTGGCTACTATGGCCTGAACTTCGTTTTTTGCAAGGTTGCAACGAATGGTGCAACCATGATCTCTTCGTTACTCCTACAATACAAGGTACTTAAAATCTCATAAAGTTATACATTAAACTTAGGATAGCTTCTGTTACAAACATTCTAATGGAGTCGTCACTTCCCATTTCTAATTTTATGCGCGACCTGACATAGTTTTATACATCCCTAGAGATAGTTCTAGACAATCGAGTATAGACACGAAAGAGAAACGAAATTACAGCCATATCTCCATTTACAGAAACTGTTTTTAATTTTTGTAAAAAATGTAAATCACGTATAGAAAATACGCCTTTTAGATGGTTTTAAGATTGTTTAGGGACTGAATTAAGCGATAAGAGGAAATGGGAATAGAAAAAATTATATTGAATGAAAGACTGGACAATCACAGTCTATTCTAAACCATGCCCTAATTCATTTCGCAATTTCTGTAGGATTATACCCACCAACAAGGCCGTACCCAGAGGGGGGTTTGGCCCCCCCAATGTTTTTTTGACTCGTATAAACATAACAAAAATCGATATAGACAAATTTTGTATGCGTTTTCACACAAGAGTTTTTTTTTTGTGTGTAAAACCCCCCGAATAAAATCTTTGAGTAAAACCCCCTCCGAAAAAAAAATCCTGGACACGGCCTTGCCCACCAAGATGATCAAAATCTTTAGCCCAAATTAGCTAAATTGTACTACTTCTTCTACTGAATTACATATTTTTCATCTAATAGGGCTAATTCTTGTCATGCACGGTTGCTAAATCCAATTTTTTTAGCCTAATTGACTGAAGCTAGTTAAACCTGGCAGCACTGTAACTAGTAGTGAGTGTACCTGGTAAAAGTAGCGACATAAGCACTTTTTGTGCATGAGAGGGATGGAGTATTTCGTTTATTTAATCTATCCTGGTATTGGAAAAAAATCAATTGAAATTAAGCAACATTAAAGCTTAAAAAGAACATAAAATATCCTGTATACGAGGGGGGCTGCTCTACCTTCCCAATAGCCTCTTCCCCCCTCGTCTACCTTCCCTGCACAACTACAGCTGCTGCACAACTACACACCATTGTATAGCTTACCTGTGATTATCCATTTTAAATCATTTTTTTTTATTAAAAATAAAAAATAAAAAAATGAAGAAGGTAGTGCCTTAGCAGCAATAAGAAATAGAATGAAGAACGGGCTATTAAATGGAATGTGAGCGATTAAATGGGCTATTAAGTAGAATAGCCCAGGCATTTACGTGAAACCATATTTCAGAAGGAGATTTCACTTTGAAGATTTCACTTTGACCTTAGGGGCAGATTAGTCTCATTTTCATCATGGATTATTCTTTGTTAGAATTAATGAAACAAAATTTGATAGTTTTTAGTAAATCATGCCATTGCAGTAGAGGGCATGCAAGTTCTTTTTAACATTATGATCTAGGAATTTATTATGCCCAGAATTTACTAGCTACTTCCTGCTGATCAGAGAGGACTAAAGCCATAAATAGCCCTGTTCAGGCCTATATAGGGGTCTCCTTATTTTCTTCAGGATCTGAGGTGAAACACGAGGAATAGTTTGAATTAAATTACTATAACATCATAGATTGTTCCTTATTACTTACTTATTTAATCTGAATAATTTCCTCTCGCGCGGGTTGGCGTACAAGGCGACAGTGGGGACTCCTCCACGACGACCTTATGGGCCCAGATATTTGAAAAATGTTTATCACGAGTGTACATCCTCCTATTGAAATCGGCCAAGCGTCACTGTCTGCCGTCCATGCCTTCAAACACCGTAGGAGGACCCAGTACGCAAACCGCCATGTGGCCCTAATACTGCCAGCTACATCACTACATCACTCTCCTTTTAAGGATTCACGCCTTTCGGGGTGTTAAGGAGTAATCTGTCCCAAGCCGGGAAAGGAAGAAGGTTTGGCGATGGGCTAATCACCTATCCCGGTTAAAAAAAGGGTGACTTTCAAACCAACAACGATTTTTTTTTATTAGAGTTACGACAGCAATATTTCTTAGTCATAAGCAAATCGTACCATTACAAGAGACGACATGAAAGTTCTCTTCAACATTGTGCACCAGGAATTTATTAGCTATTTCATACAGACTAAAATGGATCACAACCCCAACTACTACTCTTTAGGCCTGTGAGGAGTTCAGTCATATGTATGAGCGTACGGAAGGGGGGCAGAGGGGGGCAGCTGCCCCCACCCCAGAACTTCAAATTTACACTAGATATGGCTGAAAAAGCAGATGGTTGAAAAAGTAGTTAAAAAAAAGGTAGATGGCTAAAAAGCAGTTGATAAAAGGTAGATGGTTGAAAAAGCTGGAAATAAACTGCTGGAATGACAGAATAAAAGTCAAACAAGAAGCAATTATTCATAATATTTTGGAAAGAGTAAGCTCTAATCCAAGAAGGTTTATTAATGCTGAAGCTTATTGATGATTTACGATTTTTGGTGATTACTTATTAATAAAGATTTCATATGTATGATAGAACTTGCTGGCAGAGTAAGCTTTTGTGAACTGCCAATATGACTTCAGCCCCCCTCTCTTCATCACAGAATCGGCTGCCCCCCTCCCTAGAAAAGAATCTGCGTACGCCCATGGTCATAGTCCCTTCAGGATCTGGGCTAAAACACGAAGAGTAGTTTCAAAAAAATTGCCACAACATCGAATTTTATGTTTTACAAGAATTACTAAAACAAAATTTCATAGTCTTTAGTAAATCTTGTCATTGCAACAGAAGACATAAAAGTTCTTTTCAACATTATGATCTAGGAATTTATTAGCTACTTTCTGCAGAGCAAAAGCATCAGCTAAATCTTGTCCTATTCAGAAGTCGAGCTCAGTATAAAAGTCCTTACGAGTTTCTCCCAGTTTTAGCATTTATTTAGTGAACTTTTTTGACCTTTAATGAAGCTGGAAGGAACGCTCTTGGACGTGCTTTGGGGATTAAAGTAGAGCTTAGGGGAATATTAACAGAACTTCCAGCAATGCCAAATTATATCTTAGAAATTCAAAGAAGGGGAATATAGCATATATTTTTGCATATAATTTATTGTACTGAAAGCTAATCTCAGATAAGTTATTCTCATTTTATGTATTTATTTCCGAGGCAAAGAATTTCGGTGCACTGAAAGTTTAGCTAATAAAAGTCAAAAAGCCCCAATGAATAATGGCAAGGATTAAGCCAACTTAAAAACTCACAAGGATGAATCTCAGAAAAATAACGAAACAGACAGGCACAAGCAAAAGCCAGACAAGCATAAGTGTACACAAACCAAAACAAGATATAGCTGAAAGAAAATTGGGTGCTAAATGCGCCACGACATCATTGGACGAAGTGAAAGGGAAATTTAAGAAAATTGCTGCATGGCATTTATCTTTCAAAATCTGAGGGACAAGTTAGGCTTTACAAAAGAACAAGTTAGGTTCTTCGAAAAAAAAAAATAATATCATAGAAAAGAAAGGAAGACTTTTCTTTTTTTTAAAGAAAAGTACGACATATGTAAGACAAACATCCTAAATACTTTTTTATTTCACGTTTTTTATTTTGTTTTAGAATCTAATAGTTCCAGAACAGATCTCATTTTCATTTCTGGCTAAATCTGCCCCCCCCCCCATAAAACTTCTACAGGCGTAACTGCTTATGGCTAACGCATTTTTTTACCGATTGAAGAGCTGATTGAGCAAAAATTTAGCAAAATTTAAACTAAAACATACCCAATACTCCCTCGACATTAAATGAATATAAAAAATATTAGAAGACTTCTTAAATCAAGAAAAATAACATGTTCTTTTAGAAAAATTAAACATAGCCAAGATACATTAACAGTTATTTCAAAAGTAAGGTTAAAAATGCTGACGGTGAATTCACGTTATTTTTCAACGTGATTTCTTGGCAACGTTATTTTATTTTTCATGTTATTTTTCAATTTCAAACACGCTAGTAGAAAACTCTTATATTTCTTCAAAAGGATAAACAATTAATATCAAAACAAGACCTCAAATGACCTAACTTACCACTGTTTGACTCTCCGCCGGTCTCTTCGACTGTCGACGCACCCTCATCTTCACTCCCTGATTCTTCTGTTGTATCCTGCTCAGCTGGTTGATTATTATATCGTTCAGTTGACACTGACATGGACAGGAGGGGAATATTTGGGATTAGTGGTATTCCGAAACTTGAAGGTGCAGTTGATGTCGGGTGCATCATCTGATACTGAGGATGTGCTGTTACATGTCTTCCGATGTTCAAACCTTGTGATTCCATATGATCAATTTTTTTCATCTCGGATTGATACTGAAATAAATGAATATGAGTAAAGACAGCCTGGAAAAATCAAAATTTTTAAAATTAAAGGTAATTTGGTCTATTCATGTAAATATGATAAACGAATTACAAAGTTTTGAGAGCCTATTAAAAAAGAAAAGTGGAGCATAGACAGAATAAATAAGAACAATTACAAGCACAACTCCCAGCCTTAATTCAGGCATGCTATTGGCAAAAGATGTTACAGAGACAAGAATACGATAAACATTATGTAATATAGTAGATGCTCCTGCGACAAGCATGCAAAGAAAAGCAACCAGAGCTTATACTCTTCTCTGGGGACCAGAGGAAAGTTATTTTGCCCCTTTCCCCCCAAACAAATTTTAAGTCCCCTTCCTCCTCCTGATTGACTGTTTACAAAGACTATGCATGTTGACTATATGCAATGTATATAATGAGAAATACTTGCTTGCCTTCAGTAAAAAAAAAAGTTTACTTTCTTGTCAGGATCAGAAACACCAGGCGGTTGTTATAATGTTTATGATTGGCTGGGTGTTATGGGCACTTAGCAAATATATATAGTAAGATATAGCCTTACTGTAAACACTAATAAAACAAATAACGAACACCCTAATAAAGACAGCAATCGCTTCAAAATGCAACAGCAGATTACTTGGTAAGTACTTGAAACCATGGGGGAGAGGGTTTAGCGTAAAGGAACAAATATTGCTCTAATTTTCAGCCATCCCTTGTTTTCATTATCAATATATTTGTAACAATCGATGAAGTTTTACTAATCTAATACAATAAATTCTTTCTTTCTTTCAAACCCACTTACTTGTATACACTGAAAGTCAAAAATAGCGACGAAGACCACACTGCCTTTCCATAACAAACAACAAAAGTACGAAGAACAAAAGGGGAAATCTTTTTGTAAGACAGTGGAGATAATTTGAATGAATATTTCGGCCCTATGTCCAAGGGCCGTCCTCAGCAAGACAAAAATATATAAAAGAAAAAAGACTCACAACAACATGCGACCAATAAAACCAAAAAAGAACAAAACCCCTTTTGTTCTTCATACTTTTGTTGACTGAAAGTCAAGTGACCAAAGTAACTTTCAATTAAATCTAAATAATTGTTAAGTAATTGTATATTATATATTTTAGGTTAGTCTATTTTAGTTTTACATATATTTTTTAGTTTTAGTTGTTGTTTTTTTTTTCTATGCTGAAGACGACTTGTTAGATAAGGGCGAAATATTCGTTTGATTTTTGTTGTTTTTTGATGAAGGTAGCTACAAATTGTAAATGTTAAGTAATTGTAAATTACATATTTTAGGTTAGTCTATTTTAGTTTTACATATATTTTTTAGTTTCTTGTTTGTTTTTTTTCTACGCTGAAGACCCCTTTTTAGATATGGGCGAAATATTCGTTTGATTTTTGTTGTTTTTTCTTCGTTTTTATTTACTGGCCATAGACCCGTTTGTCGTCTTTATATTCATTTCTTTGGGTTTTTTGTCATGGCTGGCCAGTTCGGCTTTAGATCTTTTATTAATTAAATCTATTGTATTCCCCTTGAAAGGTAAAACTCGATGTTTTAACTACACTTTCAATTCAGTTTTCAGAAGAAAAAAAACAGAAGAACTTTAGGCTAAAGAATTTTAGCCTTTGCGGGTTTGAGGGGCAGGAATACCACCCTTAATATTGTGGGGATTTTAAGCTTGTGCAAGGTGTTCACTGAAATTTCTGTTCCCGTTCATTTGATTTCTCCGTTAAGTTAGGGTAATTTAGGATAGCCTGGAATCTTGTACGACCTAATTTCTGCTCTATTTCGGGTTTAAATTTGCCCTCTACTTTACATGTTAAGACTTATGCATTTTTGCCTTTAGTAAATTCAAGGTCATACAAATGTCAAGGTTATTTGGGGGACACGGGACAGAAGCCCCCATCCCACCATGTTTGCATGGTTTTCCTTGTTAACGCTTTTTTCTTTTCTTTTTTTTCTTATTCTTTTTTTCAAATTTCTTGAAAACTAATGGAGGGCAGTGAAAGCTCTGGTCCCAAACGAAATACTTAGATTCGTGAAGGAAATTTTTTGAAATAAGTACGTCTCACAAATGTCACCATAATTGTTTGATCTCCCCCCCCCCATGTATAAATGGCTCTCCCTTTTAAAGCTTTCTTTTTTCAGGTTTTTTTGAATTAACGGAGGGTTATGAAAGCTCTTACCCCAAACGAAATCCTTGGAAACGTGAAGGAAATTTATTCAGAAAAGCATGTCTTCCGAATATCACCATAATTGTTAGATTCCCCTGGTTACTTGGGCACTATATGGGCCTTTACAAGGAAACCAGTCACAAAAAACACGTTTTTGGCGGGTTAACCGCTATAGAGGAATAAATGATAGCGTGGTTTTTATTGCGTATACGATATTCAAACTGTTGTTTTTTGGGGTTTAGGGGGGGGGAAGGTACCTAGGTTAGATTAGATTACGTATTTAATATATGCTATGCTTTGCAAACCACCTAATGTGCAAATATATAGCCCAAATTTGTTTATAAACTATTAAATATTAATCCTATTTTATTTTATTTCATTAGCATTAACCAAACTATACTTTTTGGAAAGACCCACATAATGCCCAAGTACCTTCCCCGCCCCCCATGTGTGCACGGTTTTCCCTTTTAACGTTTTTTTTTCAATTTTCTTAGAATTAATAGAGCGCAATGAAATCTCTCGCCACAAACAAAATTTTTAGATTCGTAAAGAAAAGTTATTCAAAGTACGTCTTTCGAACGTCACCATAATTGTTCAATCAAACTATTTGATTTCAATTAAATTTATGTCAATCAAATTGAAGTAAAATGTACAAATTGCATAATAATATTGGGTAAGTGCAACCACACCATGTAATAATCCGAAAATTAGTAATTTTATCAAGAAATTTTCTGACGGAATAGATTCATAAAGCTTTTAATTGCTTGTAGGCGATGATACATAATAGAAGGTTATACCGGCCCCGGGTTACAAGGTACGTAAAACCAATTTGTAGTAGGAACTATTATATACAGGGTAGGAGGTAATCACATGCAAAATATCCAATTACAATAGGAGGAAATTCGTACTTTTCCTCAAAATTAAAACCTTCCAGGTGTTGCAGATGGACCGCGGGAAAAAAGGGTCTTCAACAATCAGTGATGCAAATGATATGGAGGGTAGCTTTATAATGCCTGCACGTATGTTTGTAAATTTTTCCTCATTCTTTCGATTATATATATATTTTATTTGTTAGTAGTTATCCTTTATAATTTTATCAGTGAATTTATGAACGTTTTACATATAATGAGTACGATTCATTTGCATAAAATATTGTCTAGGTACTTATGTATTATACCACCAACACTCAAGTTTATGCTGTGTAAAACTCGAGAATAAACCGGTTTTATCTGTCTGTATTAAGAAACAATTAGCTTACGCTCAGGGGAAAATAAGTGGCGGGTGACAGAATACATTAGAATTATATAATTTGGGCTATATATTTGCAAATTAGGTGGGGGTGGGGGCTTGATCACCCTCCCCCCTAATATGCATATATTTAGCCCAAATTTATATTATAATCTTTGGACCCATGCCGCTTCAGCTTAAGATTTTGTAGATTTCACCTATGATTTCTTTTTTTTCATATATTTATCTACTTTTGAGGGTTTCTTTGCAAATTTCACTATCCCAAATACTGGTAACCGATCTGAAACGGGGTGCCACCATTTCATCTAACCGTCACCAGCACTAAACGTCATTTCGTCGACAAGGAAAATCCGTTAGAACATCGACACGTCAGGACATCGACAGTCATAATCGCTACCCGTCAGAACGTCGACAGTAATAACATCGACACGTCATAACATGTCAAAACTTTAGTTTCTGGGGGTTTAGGGGGGAAAGGTGCCTAGGTTGGGTTAGGTTACGTATTTAATATATGCTATGCTTTATCCCCACCCCCTTATGTGCAAATATATAGCCGAAATTTGTTTCTAAACTATTATATAAACTTATAATTTTTTTTCAATAACGAAAATTCGTCAGAACTCCCAACCGTCAGAACGTCGACAGTCATAAGATCTACACGTCATAACATCTAAAAAAAATTTAAATGTTATGACGTATCGATGTTATGACTGTCGACGTTCTGACGGGTAGCGATTGTGACTGTCGATGAGCTGACGTGTCGATGTTCTGACGGGTAGCGATTGTAACTTTCGATGTCCTGACGTGTCGACGTTATGATTGTCTATGTCCTGACGGTAGTGGTCCTGACGTGTCGATGTCCTGACGCCTTCCCTCTTAAACAAATTGATGTCTGTGTAATTGACCTAGTCATAGCATTATATCTATAACTAGGTGGTTTTCAGAAACTCTATTAACTCTCATCCTATATGAAGTCGAGAACATCATGAAGGAACGGTGAGATTGAATCTCAAGTTGAACTACTTGCTTACCCATAACAGCACAGCGGGCGTTGAAGACATGTACTGCTACAAGAATAGTTTAGAATTTCAAGGGGCCCCCAGCCCCTGTGCGTAAGTCCCTGCTCTCAGATAGCAGCAATATGATTCCATCATAGCCTAGTTTTTTAGAAGAAAAGATCTGATGTTTTTCAGATTTTTAAACTTAAAAAAAAACAAAAAAACACGTTGATATAAATGAAGATATCCAGATTGCAAATCAAAGCAAAAGTGAAAAAAAATAAGAATGAAACAAGTCACATTATGAATGCCCTACAGAGCACACAAGCATGGACGTAGAAAAGACCATCCATGGGAGAATGCAACCAGCCAATTGCGGGAGGGGGGGGATAAATTTACAATATTTTGTCCCATCTTATTTCACTTATGTTTGGAATTTTTCTAATAGGCTAATGAGATATCCAGGGGGCGGAGAGGTCAAATGATGCTTCCATCACACACAAAATAAACCGAAAATGGACATTATGTAACGAATGAGTGTTGGTTTTGGAGAGAGAGGGGGAGGGGGTAGAATCCCCCCAAAAATGCAAAGAGTAAGTGGTCAAACATGGTCATATCCAAAAGTTTTGATCAGGAAGGGGGCTATTAAATAATGTCTTCTCGTAAACTTTGCCTAACTACTTCCAGAATAGGGCTTCAGCTCATCTTTATTTTACCGGGACTACAAAACATGGGACTAGCATCCCTCCTCAGACGCCATTTGCATCGCCCTTCCATTACATAGAAAACTAAGACGACAATTTAAAGATGTCGAAACTGATAGACGGGCTCGAAGCATCTCTCTTCTATAAATGTGTCTATTATCTGATGATGTCTTGAGTTTCGGGGCACAATGTCATTTTACTATTCTCCATTTGTGTATGTGCTTACTTCTTATTAACAGAGGTTTATAATGCCAATTTGAACAAAGAACTGAAAATATCAGAAGATTATGGATATACCCTAGGTCAACACCCCGGGCATTAGGAGGAGGGACTGCGGTTAAACTGGAGGCAAATTTGAAAATCTAATAATTAGAAATTCTCTGAACGTAATGAAATAAGAACTTTATTGTGTTTAGGTCAGGAGAATACATAAACTCCACTGCTACCTAAGTCGACTGATGTAATCCCTTTTTCGCCATTTGGTTCTATTCTAACAGAATATTTAAAAGTTGTGTTTTTTTTACTAGAAAGTGTTGTTCTTCTAGAAGCGGCTCATAAAACTGGTTGACTATTTGAATCATCCTTGCTCTATACCTATCTACCTTAGTCCTGCCCCAGGGCAGGATTTTTTTAGGGGGGGGGAGAGAAAAAAAGTTTGATCCGATAATTTTTTTTAGGGGGGCACAAAATAGGTTAATCAGATAAACTTGGGTTAAAAGTAAGTTTAATTAACGCAAACGTGGGTTAATTAAGTAAGTTATACTACTTTAGACTACGCTAGGGGGGGGGGGGCACCCCCCCCCCCCCCCCCCCCCCCCGCCTGGATCCGCCCCTGTTCTGCCCTAGGATGGATGATAGACTGTCTACCAACAAGTGAAATAAATCACTTTTATGCAATTTTGAAAAGAGTTATGCCAGCCTTGCCTCTCACAGAGACTATCTGGGTAAAATTCTAGTTCAGTTACTTTTTGCTATTTTGTAAAGGGGTTAGGCTAGGAAAATAAAACTTACAGTAATGAATCCAGGGCCAAACATACTCTGGGAAGGTATTGCTTCCATGCCTCCATGTTAATCCTCTTCTGATTTATAAGTCTTAGAAATTTGTTTAGTTTACCAATTGACCTATTGAAACTTTCCTGTTGTTTGAGTTGAATTCTAAGCCATATCAATGAGTTTTTTTTGTTCTTTTTTTTTTAATTTAGAAAATGTATTTGAGGATCTTTGAAACCTCATAGATTGGGATTGAGCAAAGTTGTGAAGCTGAAAATACTTTTGTTGTGCTTCATTTAAGCACAAAATCTATTTTGCAAGGTTTCAATTTGATAAACCCAAAGATTTTTAAAGGTCATCAAAGGTCAGGGCCCTCTAGAAGGAGGAGTGGCAGTAGGTACTTCAAAATACCTTCCCGGGTCATACTTTTGTTTGTGAACCCATCCCTGAAACTTTCATTTTCCTAACCTAACCCCTTTCCAAGATAGCAAAAAGTAGCTAAACTAGAATTTTACCCAACTCCTTTTCTTACTTGCATAGAAAGTTAGAAATTCGAACTTTTAAAGCATTATTTCAATCTCAAAGGCCTGCACAATTTCATTTTGAAAAAAAAATGTATGACTTAGGTTACTTACTTTTTTCCGCCATACTTTTTATTACCGGAAAACCTCAATGAAAATAGTAGGCCTTCATTGAAGACAATTATAACTCCTGATCGTTTTGGGCAATAGGCACATGAAAACTGCTTTACAAAGCCTCAAATGAAAATAGGCCTAGCATCTGTGCAAGCTTTCGGGCACGGAGCGTTAACAATACCCCCTATGGTAGCCGAGCTACCTGGGTTTGGATATAATGTATATTCACACATGCAGATTCGACGGAATTCTTTTTTCTTCAGGAAAAAGGGGATCAAGAAAAAAAAATATAAGTTTTCAAATTCTTATAGGCCTATGGTTTTATTTAGATTTTAAGGATGATGGTAAGTGTGGTAATAAACCCAGTTATGGAAAGAAATGTTTGCATCTTAGCAAAGGCATAGGTTCACAGACAAAGCCGTTCAAGGGGGGAGCAGTCAGGGCAGCTACCCCAGGTACCTGGGCTGGGGGGTTGTCCACTTTGATCAAAATTTTCCCTTTGATTCGGCTTTTTCTTATTATATTTGAGTCGGGATAGGAGGACTGTAAATATTTTTCCCCGGCCACCACTGATCCTAGGAACGGCTCTGTGCAGACAACTTGGGCTGAGAATCAGGGAATTTTATAAGGTCAAGAGCCTCTTTCCATAAAATACTATTTTACTGTAATACAATAAAATACTAGAGAAATTATAAAATACTTTCCCTAAAATGACTATATTATTTTCTTTGAACTTCGTATGTCTTTGGATCATGTTATTTTCTTAGAGTTTCTTAGGGTTGCCATGGAATTCTCTTATTTTTTGGATTTTTTTTTTTTAATCTTACACCTTAAAACTTTTGAACCTCCTGAAACAAATTTCTGCGATTTTTTTATGGATCCCAGTAAAACGAAGATATAATATATACATATATTATATATATATATATATAT
>JAQQPU010004633.1:27240-51356 GCA_029168905.1 Artemia sp. Kazakhstan ARC1039
GGGGGGGGAGGCCTTCATGTGGCCACGCCACTGACAAAGTCAAGTATGGACTATTAACGAAAAAAGGTAGATTCCAAAAAGAAAAAAAAAATAGTAAGCGGGTTGTTGACAGGCATTTATCGCTAACGCATTTATCGCTAAGTTTTTTTTTCGAAACCAGTAAAAAAATACAACCTTACGTGCAATTACGAATTCGTAGCGTTTATTTTGATGTTAAATAAGTAAATGAGACCCCCCTAGAAACTTATTAATTAACAAAAGAGCCCCACCCCACAGGCTCAGCTGCACAGCATGGGAAAAAGAGTTTTCATAAATTAAGCAAAAACTCAAATGACGGAAAAACCAATTCATTTCAACTTTGTGGCATTTAATGGCGAAATATTAGGGACCCAAAACTGTCTAATTTGAGGTAAGCAGAGAATGCCGAACGGAAGTAAAGGTATAATCGATAAAATGTAATTTTCGAGAGGATTTCATTAAAAAACTAGCATTTAGCCCCCCATTTATACCTCCCATTTTGTTGAGTTTTGTAACCGAGTATTATTAGAATAGATCTATATTGCCATAAACGGCAATAAATTATGTCAGTTTTTCGTTTTTTTGTGATAATAAGCATATTTTAAAACTGAAAAATGATCCTTGAATAATTGAGCAGATTTTTGGGCACCTTTATTATACTTGACTGGGTATAAATGTATAAAGAACCATAGCCATAAAGAATTTGAACTAGAATCATTTATAAAACTCTAAATAAATATATTCAGAATTATGCATAATCATGATTTATAATAGCAATTCAAAATTTAAATGAAAAAACTGGATTGTTTGATTGCCGTAATACAAAAAAAATGTTTAAGTTGTTACTGATTGTGACGGTTTCCTAATGAGGACAGCTTAATAACCAAGGTATTTCTTTGAAAGATTATGCAAATCAGGTTAAAGGTATTCTAAAGGCTAGTATTATCGCTGAGGCAGACCAGGATTTTGATCGTGTCCAAGAGAGGGGATTCAAGTGGAAGGGGGTCCAACTGAAGAAAAGGCGCTATTGAGCTTTTAATTAGCTAATAACAGCTGCATGCTTCCATGTTTTTTTTTACATTTCTTTGAAGGGATCACAGCTAACAGTCCCCTCGGTAAGTTCTTGTTCTAGCCTGTATCATTAGTATACAGGGCCGTATCCAGGATATTTTAACAACGCATCAAAAATTTATTTATATTCGTTTTTGTTACGTTTTTACGAGTTTGAAAAAAAATTCGGGAGGTTCAAAACCCCTACCCCCCCTGGATACAGCCTTGTTAGTAGGCCTACTACTAGTACTACAAGAAAGGGGTCTGTTTCTAGTATTTCTCTCTTTTGGTGCAATAAAACATTGGGCTATATATTTGCACATTAGGGGGTGGGGGGGGGTTGTAAAGCATTGCATATATTAAATACGTAACCTAACCTAGGTAACTTTTTATCCCCTAAACCCCAAACGACAAAATTTTGAATATCGTAAACGCACTGAAAACCATGCATTACTCTATAGCGGTCTCTTGAATTAACCCGTCAAAAACCGGTTTTTGTGACTGGTTTCCTTGTAAAGGACCATATAGTGCCCAAGTACATAAATAAGTTTCAATAAAAAAATAAATTAAATTAATGTTACAAAAATAAAAACTATTGAAATAAAAAACCAAAATTAATAAAAATAGGAATAAATAAACTCACCTGAAGAAAAATAAATACACTTTAAGAAATGCTTCAGATTCTCTCTAAAGCTCATAAGGTAACTCGAGGAAACCCGGGAAATTTCAAAATAGCGACTCTTCCGACATGGAAAGCCCTTGTGGTATGATTGAAAAGCTTAGGAATGGAGCAACAATGAAAAAATACGGGCTAGGAAGATTAATTCAAATATCAGTATCTGCACTCCCCCCACCAAGACCCTTAGTTTGTATTAACCTTAAAATTTGGTCTTGTATAAATATGTAGTTCTAAAATGAATCTACAGACTAAATTAGAATTTAGGTGTGTTTAATTGGAATTATAATTTATGAAGAATTTAAGTGTGATTAGACACGTTAGCTGCAGTATTTCAAAAGACGGTTTTGCAAAAAAAAATTATAAGCCCACTTCTTATCGATTGGTTCAGTGTCTTTTCTCCTATATTATTTGGATCTCAAGATATATAAGTTTCAATAAAAATTTTTCAAAATGTTTTATATCCCTCATTCACAGACACAGCTTTAAAATTGATATATGGCTAACAAAAATTTCTTGTACCACCTATTGGTTCTTATTGTATACACTTTTAAAAGAAAAACTAAGTTCCAAAAATCTACAATTATTGAATTTATTTTTAGTTGTAGCAATTTTAATTGCTTAGCTTAAAAATTTTTGAGTAAAACTTCCATAGCTTTAAATTCCAACCTTCTGTATTTTGAACAACCTCTCAGACCCAAAAAGAATTTGATCGAATTTTTCTCTCGATCTATGTGTTCATTCATGTGGTATACAACTAGCCTTGTTGTATTTACCCAGTTCAAAAGTCTCATGAGAAAAACCGTCGTTGATCAAGATAAAAACAATTCCCTTTTCAAAAAAAAACAAAAAAAAAAAACAAGATTGTAAAACAATATGCGCATTAATCAAGTTTTCAAGAATATCTGGCGATATTATCGTGTTCGGCCCATCTGGATCAAATTGTGAAGCTCGAAAAACTTTTAGACTCAGCATGAAACCTCAAGGTTTTGGGGAACCTCCCCAATCTCAAATTTTATATAATCAATTGTTTATACGCTTTATTTCTAATATAGGACCACCCCCAGCCTACTTCTACTCCCCTGAATCAAATTCATATGTACTTGCCTGAATTATAAATTTCCTTCGCTGGCTACTGACCTTTATTTTTCTTGAATATGCCAAGCTCTTGATTTAAATTTGATCGGTTCCGAGTAGACAAGTAACATACGCTGGGCATGGCGGTGTCTCCCCAAAAGTCTTTCCTGGTTATTCTTCTTGTTACGTAATTTGTCTGTTGTGAAAGTATCGTTCAAATTTAACACCTCAACTCTCCCCTCCACATTTACGGATTCAGGCATGCTAAAGGTGGAATATTTTGGACCATTTATGGGTCTCGCAGAGCCCTTTCAAGCCATCTCTTTGGGTCCATGCCCAAAGTAGTGTTTCAGTGCGGACTGTGCCCCCAATCCAGGTCACATTTACCTCTCATGCTCTTTTGCATTTGTCCCCATTTGCAACATTAAGTTAGCTTGGAGTTTTACAGCTAAAAGTACCATACTTTCCCATATCAAAACCATTTCTTGGTCGTGTTTTAGCTTGCCATTCCTGTAAGAATAGCAATCTTGCTTTTTTACACAGAGGTGTAACCAGAGATATGTTGAACTAGGAGATGGTGAGCACACCCCCTCTCAAGCGCAAAATAGATTAGATCAAATTTTTTTTTTACATTTTCGCTAATTAATTGCGCAAAACAAAATAAATATTCCTCTAATTATAAATATTCTTTGTAATAAATTCTTTAAGAAAGAATTAATAAATTCTTTCTAAAAATATTCTCTCTAATAATTTCTAATTAAAGAATAAATATAATTTCTAATATATAATCTCAGGTACTACTCAAAGGGCCTTCTGCACGATTTTTATTATATTCTTTTTCCAATCAATTTAACCATTTCTGCTCCGTTTCATGTAAGAAAAAATGAGCTCTTTTTCATTTCCATTTTTTTTCTTTTTTATCTTGAGTGAAATAAAGAAGTCCTTTCCTTATTTGTTGCTACTACTACTTGTAATAAAAGGAACAACGTACAGGGGACGGGGAGGGGATACTGCTTAGTGGTCATTAATTTTGAAAATAACTAACACCTTTTGATATAAAATTCGAACTAGAAACGTGTTTAAGCTCAAAATTAGACAGAATAAAAAAGAATAAGGGCTATATTTCCTTATATATTTTTTTTCAGAGACAAAATGAACTATTCTAACAGAGACATCTCAAAGTAGGATAATTGTATTTGAAGTCTTGGTTTTGAAGAGAGTTGCCAAAATTTAAAAAAGAAATTATCATGGAAAATAAGGTTTGCGTGGATTTTTGCACCAAAAGAGAGAAATACTAGAAACAGACCCCTTTCTTGTAGTACTAGTAGTAGGCCTACTAACAAGGCTGTATCCAGGGGGGGGGGTAGGGGTTTTAAACCTCCCGAATTTTTTTTCAAACTCGTAAAAACGTAACAAAAACGAATATAAATAAATTTTTGATGCGTTTTTAAAGTTTTTTTTTTACTCCCCTTAAAATATCAATGTTTTAGCAAAGGAATAGGAAAACTTAATTGTACCCTGTGGCGTTAATTATCCTCCTATTTTATTTACCTCCCTCCCCTCTAGGTTTTAAAGGGTACCTTTTGCTCCCACCGCTTACATTTTCGTGAATTAACACCACTGGTTATAATTGTGTTTTCTCAAAATTTATGTTAACTACTTGTAAAAAGTTACTTGGTTTATGGAATTATAAGTTATTAGCATTAGTTCACGTTGGACTTTTGAATTTTAACGTATCAAGTTGTTGTAATTAGAAAGAAAACTTTATCTATAATTATAAATACTTTCTAAGACCACACTGGCTATACATGACGAATGAAGCTAAGAGAACTCTGTTCTCTTACATTATTCTTGTTCTTTTTTTTGTTGTTTTTTGTTTAGCACTGAGGACGACTTGCCGGAGGTCCTTGTCGAAATATTGGCTGGTTTTTCGTCTTCATATTTTACCACTGGCTGACAAAATCCTCGTTTTCTCACCCTTTTTTGGTTTTATTTATCATTTATTATTTCCTTTCCTCTCTTAGCTTCATACATCTATTATTATAAATATGAAAAAGTAGTTCTAATTTTAATAGCCATTTTCAATCTCCTAACTACCACTTTTACTGTAAAGATTAGTGGTTGTAAACAAAAATTAAATCTATTATTGTTGAATTATCTATGAAAAGTGGTTGTAATTTTAAGAACTATTTATAGCGTTTTAATATATACTTGCAATCAAGGCCGTATCCAGGGGGGGGGGGCTGCCCTGGTTGCCCCCCCCCCCCCGAAATTTTTGACCGACTCGAAAATAAGTCGAAAATTAGTAAAACCTAGGTAAAAATCAGTAAAATTAGTCGAAAACTGAGTAAAAAATTAGTAAACCCCCCCCCCAAAAAAAAAGTCAAAAATTAGTAAACCCCCCCCCTGAACAAAAATCCTGGATACGCCCCTGCTTGCAATGCAAAGAGAACAGGGGTTGTAACTAAAAAAAAAATAATCTGTTATTACTTAAATATCTATGAAAAAGTGGTATAGTTTTAAAAACAGTTTTGAATATTTTAATAATCGTTTCTGACGCAAAGATTACAATAGTTGTAACTAAAAAACATACCTATTTTTAAAATATAGTTTATTTATTACTGCATTATCAATAAAATACCAATGAAGGTTAAGAAAAGTGACTCTCCAGAAGCAGACATGCTGCAAAAAAACACAAGACATTTTTAGATTGCTAATATTTTATCTTCATTTTCATATTTTTGTTCGCGTTTTTTACAACTCATCCACACCCCCCCCCCCTCGCCTAATGGATTCAAATAGCCCTAGCCTACATAAAAAAACTAACAAAAATGATAAAATTCTTACTTTATAGCATGTTACAAACATCAATTAATGATTTATCCTTGTTTTTTTTCTATTTTCATGTTTTTGGTATTCATTTTTATGGTTTAGTTTCCTTTTTGTAAAATTCATGCTCAGCCCCCCTAACGGATATGGCCCTAGGTCATATAAATAACTAAAACAAAGGCAATTAGGGACTTGTACTTAAGCCATATAAAGACTATTAGGGGTAGGCCTACGTGGTTGGGGATAAAATTGTCAAAAATGCGAACAAGACTATAAAAATGTAACAATAAAAAACCTTCTCTATTTTGTTCTAACATGTCTCCTTCTAGAAAGCCGCTGTTCTTAACCTTTATAAAAATATCAATGATTACGATTGTGCGTTTATTAAACAGTATCTGGTGCATCCCACGCATACACCAATGGGTCACATGTTTTAACAAGAGGATATTATAAACTATTCATAAATTATGACATTCGAATTATCCTGAAACAATAGCGTCTTTAAAAATAACATAAAAACAAATAACTTATTTTTATCACCGCACAAACATCATTCATAGTATATTTATTATTACTAACTACTTATAAATAATATCATTTTAAATAATTATGAATAAACAAATTAACTTACTTAACAGTTCGTATTTGCTTAACAAGTATCCACTATGTATCTCACACACACATCACTGAGTTAACCGCTTGACAGCAGATACGTTTCTGAGTGTCCGCTGTTTGTCTGCTTACTTAATTTTGAGAGAAGGAAATTTAAATTGCATTCAAAAAGGAGCTCCACCCTTTGCAACAAAACATTTAAAAAAAGGTTTCAAACTGATTCCTAGTCCCGGAATAAATATTCAGCCAATAGAATCCGCGCGCTCGTCTCTCAGGGAAAATTTTATGGACGCCTATTGGCTGGAATCTGATAGCCTCAGGAAACAATTTTTGAAATTCAAAATAGAAATAAATTCGACTTTAATTAAAAGCATAAAAAGGACAAGTGTAGGTTT
The DNA here is from genome assembly GCA_029168905.1 of Artemia sp. Kazakhstan ARC1039. Taxonomy (NCBI): domain Eukaryota; kingdom Metazoa; phylum Arthropoda; class Branchiopoda; order Anostraca; family Artemiidae; genus Artemia; species Artemia sp. Kazakhstan ARC1039. The sequence continues at coordinate 33,898 of JAQQPU010004633.1, forward strand.
GTAGCTAGGGATACACTAAAAAATATATATAATCACTAATTATTAGGTGTTTTTGGTAAAACATTGCTATGCAACCGAACTAGGCGAGTCAAACTAATTTCTCCCGTAGTCAGGGAATACACTAGAAAGTAACATTAGCTTCACGAAGCTATGGAAAGTGATTTTTTTCCCCTTAGAGAAGCTCCTGCAGTGTATGTTAATTTGTCTGGGTTTTAAATAAGCAGAGGCCAAATATATATTTTTGGGTGGGGGAGGAAGGTAGAGGTGCTTCATCAGAATATTTCATGAATTTTGAGAGTTTGATTATGCTATAATCGTTAAACTGAAAAACCTGATATTCTCTTAGGCCCTAAATCAGGATGGACGAGACCAAGATTAAGCCCTCTCAAGATTTTATCTCCCCTCCCGCGCAGATATTTTAATTTGTTTATTTTCCACATGATTCACCTGCCCTGTGCAGGTCTTTTTTTTAATTTTTTTCCCCTACTCTAGACACGTGTTTTTGGCCCCCTCAAAAACAGATTTTTGGTTTCATTCTTGTTTCTGTTATATTAATGCAATTACCAGTTTATAAAAAAATGGGCTTGTTTCAGTGGTGCCAGTTGGGAGGGAGGGGGCTCATAGGTCATTTTACCAAGAATATTTTTTACCCCTCCCTCCTGACTTTGAAAGATAACTTTTTTTGTATTTTTCACATTGAAAATGGCTTTTTCGTATTTTCATTGAAAAAATTAAAAAAGACAGCAAAATAGCAGACAACAAAACTACCCTCTCCATCTTTATTTTGAAAAATATATTTCTTTACTCCCCTTAATTGGTATCCTGAATCTTATGGGGAGATTTTTATTAAAATCACGTAATGTTGTGGGGATGTTTCCCCCTTTTTCAAAAATTGGGCAAATTTTCTCAGACTCGTAGCTTTTGATGAGTATTCTTAAATTTTATGAATTTTACATATTTTGAATAAGTATCAAAATTAGATTCTTTTGATGTATCTATTCATTTCTTAGAGTTTCTGTTACTATTGAGCCGTATCGCTCCTTACTTACACTTCGTTACCACGAACTATTTGAAACAGAACATCCTCAAGAACTACGCTGTCTGATATCTGACAAAACCGGTTTGAATCGGTTATGATTTGCTTATTCTGAGTGAGAAAACTACGATATAAGCATATTTTAATTAAATATTTGATATTTAGAGGTAGTTAGGGGTTATGTTAAGTTAGATTAGGTATTTAATATAATGCATTATGTGCGGCCTATAATTTCCATAATTGTTTGGAAATAATTCTTTGGAAATTCAAAATAAAATTTCCATAATTCTTTGTCATAGTTTCCATAATTTTGTTTCTAAAGCATTATGTTATCATCATGTTTGGGTATATTTCATTAGGATTAACCCAAGTTCACTTCTAGACGATGGTCTGTTTAATAGACAAGTACCCAATATTCTAACCACGTATCCTCAACCCATAAAATATTTTTAGTGGTTACCCCTAAGGGACCTTAAAAGTTCCTTAGCTCATAGCTGAGGTGGGACAATTATATGTTATTGAATCCCTAAAGTAAAAAAAAACAGGTACCAAAAAGATATGATAGCAGGTTAACATAAACTTATACAAGAACATAATTAGAAGGGGGAGGGCTCAAGCTCCAGACCCCTGAAATCAGGGGCGAATCTCCAACATTTTTACTGCGGTGGAGCAAGAGGGGTTCATATCCGGATATTCAAGGGGCATGGGGTATATAAAAAAATTTCTCCACACTATTGGGGGATCCCCCCCCTACGCAAATGACGCCCCTGCCGGAAATCCCATTTTTCTTAATTTCTGGACATTGCTCATTTAAATAATCCTACAAAATTGTTTGATTTCTCACCCCCTAGAAGTATTCCCCCTTTGATTTGCCTCTGACAGTATATACTGCGCGGTAGGTGCATTCTGGAATACTAAAGCTTTGAAGCTGTGAAGTGGTGAAGCTGTGAAGCTGTACTAAAACTCTTGAGCTGTGAAGTGGTTTTGATCCTGAAAAAGTGGAAACAAGTTTCAAAAAACAAAGGAAAGACAAAAGATTTAACGGACAAGGAATTGTCCACAGACCACCACTTCTCATACGTGCTACTCGCCACCTGAATATTTGCTTACATTTTGACCTTCAAGCTGGCTCTTTTAGTAGTTTTGACAGCTGCATTGACAATCATCTAAATCTCTTGATTATTCACAGGAATACACAGAAAGGCAAACACTTTGGAGATGATGAGTGTTCCCAAATTCGAAAAAAGCAACAAACAGGGGAAAGTCTATTTTTTTTATAGAAATCCTACGGTCAAAATCGTGAAATAGCAAGATTTCAGGGGGGGATCCAAAACCCAACTTATCTTCTACGTACTACCTTTCTGCCTTTCAACTGTGTATTTGTTCACTTTTTTTTATCTTTTTGACCTACTTTTAGAGATTTTGCATGAATTTCCAGAATTTTTTACATCATCAAAAACTCGTCTGAAAGGGGCACAAGGTTAAATCTTCAATGCGTAAACCCTGGCGGGGTGTTCCCATTTGAGCGCTTTCCCATTTGAGCGCCACGGAATTTTGTTCCATTTGAGCGCCACGGAATTTTGTTCCCATTTGAGCGCCACGGAGTACCATTTGAGCGCCAAACCCAAAATTGTGATTTTGCGGTGGATGAAGCGTGGTTTGCTGCCACATTGACCTGTAGAAATATTTATTGCCACGAAGACAACGAACAAAACTGAGGATTTTATTGGGTCAATGGTTGTGAAATAACTCTGTACTGAGAGTTAAGAAGCTAAACGTTTGTTAAGCTTGTGAAGAATATAAGTGAAGATTTTACGCACGTTCATAGGGTAAGAACTGATTGCCGCTGAAGAAGGCTTGCTGGTCAAGTCGAAATATTCGGCTCTTTTTTTAGAGTTATTTCACAACGATCGTTTAGAAATGGAACGAAATCACCCAAAAATCGTGCCAAAAACGGATAATTCAAATTAATATATTGGTAAAAATACAAACAAAAACTGCTAATATCACACATCCGGCGAAATGTTATGTGCGACACCCAAGAGAAGCTCGTCTGCTGTTCGAGTTCCAGCCCTGTACTCCGTCGACAGCTTTTCGAGTCGTTCGTTCAGCCTTGCATACTTCTTGTTCGTCCGATGGATGACATGACCCTGGAGTAGCTGTGTCCTTGCAGAATCGACGACTGCTTGTTCTTCCTTCAGGAAAGAGATAAACTGCCACAAGTTCGGGTGGTAGCGACCGACTCTTCGGTTAAACCGCATGTGCCATGATTCGAGGTCGTTGTTTGTCCTTCGCTGGATGCCGTAGACTGACCAGAAATGAGGAGGACATTGGTCGAACCACTGACGGCTGAAGTAAGTGACAAACGGACGAGCCGAAGGCCAGGTACGAACGATGTGAGAAATGATTGGACCAGAATTGATTCTGACGATCGCTGGAGGTAGGAACGCCAGAGCCAGAAGCTTTCGAACGTAGAGGTTGAAGTCTGCATCGGTCATGTACAGCTCACGGACTGAGTGACGCCCCAAGTTTCTGATTACTGCTTGGCAAAAGTGGAAGTAACACCCACGGTGCTTGGCGGCCGGAAAAACTTGCTTCACGGATGTCAGCAGACCGGTCTCAAAATCAGAGACGACGGTCGTCGGGCGAAGTGTCACTCCTTTCATCGCAGCCTGTAGGATCAGCTCGCTGAAGACGTCGTTGTAAAGCTGCGCAGACTTGCTCTCCATGAGCACGAAGACAGCGGGAAGTTGCTTGTCGCCGAAGAAAACGTGAACGGTGAACAACTGGCCGAATGGGGAAGGAGCTGAGTCGAAGGTGCCGTCCATATACCATTCCGGGCTTCGTTCAAGCAGACTTAACGACTCGTCGGTTGCAAAGCAAATCGCAGCGTTATTTTGAAGCTGAAAGAGGAGGAATCTCTGGTTTGCAGACGTCTCACTGAAAGCCTGGGGCAAGGGCGTCGGTACGGATATAGTATCAGCGGGCAGTGGTGGTATCAGCTTGTTTCGTGATCTGTACATGGACGACTTCACGTGCTTATAGGGTAACTGAGGCAAAGCACTCAGCCCACTGGCAGCAGCACTTGCGACCTGGCCGTCGTAGATAGCGGGAATCGGACGAGTAGTACGGGCTGACTCGCTTCGAAGGTCTGACCGGAATTTGTACTGCTGGGTCTGCAGAGGATCAGCGCTGTGGTCGTGCGTACCAACTGAAACTGGTGAGCCGTCGCTGGAATCAGTGTGTAACCGCCCGAGACATCCCTTCTTCATGCATCTCCAGCTCTTCTTTCTTCCTCCAGAAATCGGCTTATCGAATCTGTAGACGAAACCGTCGTGTTCTAGCAGTTGTTTATTCTTGGAGCTCTTCATTGTCAAACTGACTTATTAATACTAACCAGAAATATTGTTCCTGGCATCATTAAATACTTGTTATAAGAGGGTAAAAAAATATGCTCCCACACTAAATCCTATTGCATTTTGTGGGTAAACGGTTGTGCAATCGCTTACGCAATTAGGTCACCTGACCTTGCATCGTAAATTAGGATTAATGGGCGCTCGAAGTAAATGTTATAAGAGGGTGCAAGATTGTTAGCTCAGTTCAGTTCAATTTCGGAGTTGGATAAGAGAAGAGCGATTTTCAACATGAAGAGGAAACGCAAAATATTATCTGGCGCTCAAATGGGACACAACTGAACTAATTAAAATACGGCGCGCAAATAGGAAATTCCCATTTGCGCGCCATGGCGCTCAAATGGGAAAGCGCTCAAATGGGATACACCCACCCTGGCTCACAAATAAATTGTATTTTCAAATTGTCATAGAAACTTTAGAGGGAGTTTATTAGAGGGAAAATTGAAAATTATAGTGCCCTCTCCCGGAGTCAAACGTGATTGGAGGGCAACCTGGCCTCCTTTAGCACTTTTCTTAGCAGCCCTCCCCCCCCATACCCCAGTGATATCACGCCAAAAATGGAGATGGCCATTTTGTTCAAAATAGTCAAAGTTTAAAAAACAATCCCTCCGGAGATGACCTGACCCCCGCAGAGCCTGGGTAAGGGCTGTAATTGTGTTAAGTTGGAACTTTCAGGACATGTTGAGGAAGATATTGAACTAAACAAAAAGACCACATGCATCCAGATTGTTAAAACAGTGCATCTTCAATATATCGGAAAAGGCTTTGGGTATCAAGCCGAAACTTTCAGGGCATGTCGAGGGGGCTGTTGAATTACATCAAAAGACACTAAGTGCATCCAGGTTGTCAATAGTGCGTGTCTGCGATGTTTCAGGAACGGCTAAGGGCATATAGATAGGACTTTCAAGAAATATTGACTTTCAGGACTTTCACAACGTTTATCCATGTTGTCAAAAGGGCGTACCGGAGATATCTCAGAAACACTTAAGGGTATTAAATTGAAATTTAAGTTGATATTAAATTGATATTAAGAGGATATTGAACTAAATCAAATATACTATTTGCATCCGGGTTGTCAAAGGGAGCACTTGCAATATCTCAGGAATAGCTATGGGTATAATCTTGAAGCTTTCAGGGGATGCTGAGGGAAGTGTTTGAACTAAATCAAAAGAAATATTGTACATCCAGGTTGTCAAAAAGACATATCTGCAATATCAGAAAATGCTATGGGTATTAAGTTGAAACTATCGGGGAAGGTTGAGGGGGATGTAGAACTAAATCAATAGACACTCTGTTCATTCAGGGTTTCAAAACGCCGTATAAACAATATCTCTGGAATGGCTGATTGTAAGAAGAACTCTTTTTAATAAATTAGCTGGAAATGTATTTAGTTATAAACAAAATATTTGGAACAAAACATAAAATACAAAGATATACTTTCCACGGTATCCACGGTAGTTCGAGCAGTCGTTTCTAGAGCCTTTCCTCTTCCAGAAAGGGATAATGACACCCTTCCGCCAATCTTCGGGAATTATCTCGGTTTGCCAGATCGTAGAGAACAGGGTGTGGAGAAACAGAAGCATAACAGGACCTGCATATTTTAGCAGCTCCGAACTCAGGTCACAGATACCGGCAGCTTTATTGTTCTTGAGCCTTTTTACTGCATTTCCAATTTCTGAGGGGCTGAAAGGCTCGTCTGGAGGAGCATCTGCTTCGGGTCTTGGACTGCCAGGTTGGCTGGGACTATCAGTAGGAGGCATAGACGGGCTAGTGTTGTTCAGGAGTGAGCAGAAGTGATCCTTCCACCACTCGAGACAAGAACCCTCATCAGAGAGAAGTGTCCCATCCCTGGATAGGACGGGTCCCAATGCTGGTGTTTTATTTTCTGTGAGATCACGGAGGTGCTTAAACAGGCTACCCATGTCTTTCTTTTTTGCTGCTAGTTCGATTTCATCGGCTTTCCTTGCAACAAACTGAGTTCGGTCTCGGTGAATAAGTCTGTTCCGCACTCCATTGAGCCTTCGATAGGTGGCCATGTCCCCAAGAAGTCTTGCCCTCTCCGTCTTTGCTCTATGACCTGCAGTGTTTCGTCAGTTAGCCACGATTTCTTCGGGAAACTTCGCTTGCCAAGCACCAGCTGTGCAGCTTCGTTGGTCTGCGATTTAAAATACTTCCAGGCGTCTTCGCTGCTGTTGAGTATGCCAAGGAGCTCAAAGCGATTTGATATCTCAACACTATACTTCTGGCGAGTATCTGGCTCCTTTAGTTTCCCAATATCCGCTGCTACTGGTTTTCTTTCCGATCGCTGTGCATGGAGGCGAAGCTGGACATCAGCACACACAAGCCTGTGATCTGCATTTCCGAGCTCTGCTGATCTGTAAGTTCTGCAGTTCTTCAGCGATGATCTCCAGCGTTTAGAAATAATGACGTAGTCAATTATCTTCTTTGTGCGACCGTCGTTACTATACCACGTGTACTGGTGGATAGTCTTATGTTGAAAGTAGGTGTTTGCGATCACAAGTTCATGGGATCGGCACAGTTCGAGTAGGCGAAGGTCGTTGTCGTTCAGTGAGTCGGGGGATACAGGTCCAATTGTGCCACGCCAAACACCCATATCATCTCGCACTGTAGCATTGAAGTCACCGAGAAGAACGGTGACATCGTGGGGGGACACTGTTGACAGAGATCTAGACAGAGCAGAGTAGAACTCTTCCTTGGTTACGTCGTCGGAATCGTTGGTCGGGACATAGCATACGAAAATTGTCATCTTGCCATGCTTGTGCCCAAAGCGGGCCTTCATTATTCTGTCCGATACAGCTTCGTGCAAGACTAAGGCCTTTCTTGAAGGGCCGTTTAGCGCGAGACCAACACCATTTCTTCTCATGCTCCCTCCAGACCAGACTAACGAGTGATTATCGCCTATTCGCTCTTCTCCACTTCCAGTAAGACGGGTTTCTGTGAGACCTGCAATTGCCACTTTATTCTTACGAAGTTCTTGAGAAAGTAGGTTCTTTGATGCAGGTGCATTCAGGGTCAAAACATTCCAGGTGGCTATTCGAAGCCCCCTTTGGTCTAGAAGGTTTAGTCTGTCAGTCTTTCTGACGTCGTCAGCATGTCCGTTGACGCGCGATGGTCGAGATCTTAAAAGGGGGTCCGGATCCGAGGCTATGTAGTCACTTTGCGTAGCACTTGATTTTCAGGTGGATGGTCGCTAGCCCAACCGACCCTAGGCCTGGAATCTGATTAGAGCTAGGTTTAACCTAGGTACTGAGATTCCCGGGGTGAGCTCCACCCGCCACATGAGGTTGCAGCCACCCTGATCGGAGTGTTTAGTTAGGGGATGACCCCATATCCAGAGGCAAGTGGTCAGAATGAATATAATTAAATATCAAACAATGAGCCAACTTTTACTAGTTCTTAATAATATTCTTGGTTGTTATGGTGATCTTCTTTCTTGTTTTACTTCTTTCTTCTTTTTGTCAAATCACATTCAAGCCGCTTAGAGTTTTGAGGTGGAGGTAAGGGGAAATTTGGCACTAGACTTATTTGTAAGCCTTGATTAGCTTTGAAGTATAATTTTTTAAGTCAAAGCAAATAAAAGACACTGCTTACCACAAAAATTGGAAGCGCAAATGACGCTATGGCTTTTTGAAGGCTTAGAGGGCGTTTAGCCCTATTCCTGTTTGTAGTAATTTTTATTCATTTTAAATTTGAAGTGATTATTCAATGTATTTTCCCTACGTTTTGGGTCTTATTTATTCACTGATAATGATTCCTGTTCGATTTAAGTTTTGATTTGATTTTATATTTTATTTTCAGTTTGATTTTATTTCGATTTTTATTCTATTATTGCTTTTATTTCTTTAGTTTTGATTTTATATCTGCTCGTTTTGGTTTATTTTAGCTCTTACTTTTCTTTGAAAAACTTCTGTTTTAGACAAAGTTTTTGATTAATTGCGTTTAATCGACGTTTGAACCTATCAAAAACAAAATAATATAATTCTCCAATGATTTACTCTTAGCCTTTCAAAAACGACAAATTTACATGATTTTGGAAAAAATCGAATTTATTAACCATTTAAAAGCAAAAAAAGGGGTTTGGTAATTCAAATGGCATTATGTGATTTTTTTGGAAAACTTATAGGTAACGCTTATTCAATTAAATAAAAAATAAGTTTTTCAACTGAAAGTAAGGAGCAGCGTTAAAAATTAATACGACAGAAATTATTACGTATATAAAGGGGGTTTCCCCCTCCTCAACACTTCGCTCTTTACGCTAAACTTTATAGTACTTTTAAAAAAGCGTCTTATTGTTCTAACTGAAGGGCCCTTGTGTTTCAGGAATCATTATTAAAGAGTTGAGACAAAATTCAAACTTTAGCGTAAATAGCGAGGTCTGGAGGAGGGGGCAACCACCCTTATACATGTAATTATTTCTGTTCGTTTTAAGTTTTAATGTTGCTCCTTACTTTCAGTTGAAAAAACTTGTCTTTTTATTTAATTTCTGATCGTTTTTTAAATAATGCGAGGGAATCTGGCCCTACTTCGACGGAACGGAGAAACCCCCTCCCCAGGGAAATATCCTCTAGACAATTCAATCCCGGTGAAAATTTACCCCGGACAATTACTCTTAACCACTCTGCGCGTAAAATTGAGACGGAAAAGAGAAAGCAAGACATATAAACAGAATTTTGTATAAGAATTCTGACAAATTCCCCCAGTGTATAATTCCCCCTGACAAGTTCACTCCCTGGAAACTTCCCTCCCCATGAAAATTCCCCCGGGGAAAAATTACCAGCAGAAAATTTGTGCCCCCCCACCCGAAAATGTATGCCTACATCCCAATAACAAATACTATGCGCAAACAATGGACACATTTTATAACTTAACGACCTTTCCCCTGGGGTTGTGGGGGGGGGTCGTGTTATACCCAGAGGCATAGTTATTCGGCCTTTCAACTATGATGAACAAAATGGCTCAACATTTTGATCGGACGATTTTGGAAAAAGGGGCGGGGGAGGGGGCCTAGTTGCACTCCAATTTTTTGTGTCACCTAAAAAGAGCCCTATAAATTTTAATTTCCGCTTTAATGAGCCCTCTCCCAATATTCTAGGACCGCTGGGTTGATACGGTCTCCTCTGGGGAATAAACAAAAAAAAGCAAATAAACACGCATCCGTGATCTTTCTTCTGGCAAAAAAAAAAATACAAAATTCCACATTTTTGCAGATAAGAGCTTAAAACCTGTACAGTAGGGTTCTCTGATACGCTGAATCTGACGATGTGATTTTCATTGAGATCACGTAACTCTTAGGGGCTGTTTTTCCCTTTTTTTGAAAATCAGGAAAATTTTCTCAGGCTCGTAACTTTTAATGGCTACGACCAAACTTAATGAAATTTATATATTTGAAATGAACATAAAAAGCAAATTCTTTTGATATATCTATTGGTTTGACTTTCTCACAACTCTTTTTTTAAACAATAAAAACTTTAGCGTAAAGAGCGAGGCGTTGAGGAGGGCACAGCCTCTTTCATATACGGAATAATTTCTGTTCGTTTTAAGATTTAATGTCGCTCCTTACTTTCAGTTTAAAAAACTTTTTTTTTTATTTAAAGGCTGCGAAAGCGGGGGGTTTGGGGGGCGGCAGCCCCCCAACTGTTCCTCCTAATCCCTGTACGTTTTAAGGTTCGACCTTGTAACTCAGCCTCTTTAACTCTTTAGAAAACGTAGTTTTTTTCAAATAATTACAATATAAGGGGACATTTCTGCCTATCAAGAACTATATCAAACAACTTCAATTTTATTTTTAATTTTACTTTCAGATTACTTGATGGCAAGATCGTATCCAGGAGGGTTAATGGGTTTGACCCCCCCCACACACAAAATTTAGAATAGGCATACCCTAATAGCTAGTTATGCTTTATGATTTCTAGAGGGATTCTCTAAGGATAAGTATGTAGCTCAAACAATAAGCTGTACAAAAAATGTATTGCGATCCTTTTTCTAAGGCCATAAGAAAATAAAGGCTCAGATAGTTAGGGCATACTTTACGAGTAAAGGATCAATAGATACCAAAAATTGTGGACTATCCCCCCCCCCCTCGTCTGGGGTAAAGCTAAAGGAGGATGTCCTCGAATGGGATGGAAAGAGATGACGAAAAAGGCTTTACAGGAAATAGGAGGGTTTTGGAAGGGAGTAAAGAATGAAACTTTGAACAGGTTAGGATGAAGGAGGGGCCTATTGGAGGTGCGACAAAATGAATACAAATTTATTAGTAACACCTAATAGGAACAGCAATAATTTATTCTAAAAAATGTGCCTACGAGATTGCAGACTTTAAAGAATATCAAAGTCTCTTCGTATGTGTACTTACTTTATTTTTTGCTTTATTTTTGCTTTACTGTCTTGATTGTTTATTATATAGGTTATATACAGGTTAATTGGTATGGCAACGTAGTCATCTCGTTTGAATCTAATAATATCATCATAAAAAAAAATTCAAATGTATTTACTGGAAAAAATGTGCATTGTCAGTTTAATATACATAGGCTGATATTCATTCCTTAAAATCTTAATTAATTTTTAATTCCTTAAAGTTATTAAAGTGAAAATGTTTAAAATAATCTTTTTCAGTAAAGTACAAATTATATTCTGGCTTTTAGAAAGCCTAGGGGTTTTGAATCCTACTCATATTAATTTCTGCTCGTTTTGAGTTTGATTCTGTTATTTATTTTATTTTCTGTTCGGTTTGGGTTTCATTTATTTATTTATACTGATCAATTTTTAACAACATAAACTCTTTTGAAAATCATGACACAAATAGTAGTGTTTAATTTAGTCATATACATCCTCTAGTTGACCTGATAAATAAAAGTTAATACCATTCCCAAAAAACTATATTTATGTTCTTTCACGGCCTGGATACACTTACACTCTTTTGATTTAGTAAAATTTAAGAGCAGAAGTCGTAATAGAAGTAGCCCCGAAAATTTGAACTTAATACCCTCAGTCGTTCTTGGTGCATTGCTGAGATGTCTTTTTGGATGTGTTTTTATTTAATTTTAAAGCGACATTTAGTATTTAAGCATAATGGGCAAATTACATAACTGTGGGGGGTTGACCTACCCAATAACCCTAGAGATATAGTTACTAGACCATTCAGCTATGCTGAACAAATTGGCTGTCTTAAAATTTTGATTAGAAGTGTCTGGAAAATTATGAGCTCCTTTAAAATATCAATGATACTGCTAGTTATGATAGAGCATTGCTGTCTATGTCCTTGTATTCCATATAGTGTTTATATGCCCTTTTAATACCTGCATGCATATAGGTTTTTCGTTTAATTGAAACTCCTCCTAAACGCTCCCTAAAAGTTTCAACTTAATGCCGTTAGTGTCGTTAGTTGCAGTAACCGTAGAAGCAGCATTAAATGAATACACATAGTGTCTTCTGGCTAGCTCAAAATCCACAACCTATGAAGGTATGAAGGCGAAATTTTCAGAGAATATGTCTGTTGTACGGATGACAACCTGCATCCGTATGCAGGTTGTCAAAAGGGCATATCAGGAATATCTTAGAAACAGTTTCTTGTGTGAAATTAAAACTTACTACCAAAACTTGCAGAGACAATAAAAGTCTATTTATAAGTCTATTATATAATATCTGAGGATTTCGATTTGCTCCCCCCCCCCCATTTTTTAGTTTATTTAGTTGTTGTTTATCCGTGTGTTTTTTAAATGGCTAGCAGTTTTACTGCACGCCAGCAAAAACTTAGGTTTTTTCATTAGTGCAGTAGTTGTAAATTGCTAAGCGTTATAATCGTGTTTATTAATAAAGTAAAGTAAAACAAAGTAAAAGAGTAAAGTATTATAAGTCTATTAAATCGAAAGAGCTAGTGCCCTTTTTAATAGTCAAAAGTGATTGGAGGGCAACTAACCCCTATCTCACGCCCACCGTTTCCCCAAACACATCCAATCGAAATTTTGAGATAGCCATTTTGTTCAACGTAGCTGAAAGTTCGGGAAATTAGGTCTTTGAGGATGACAAAACCCCCCCTCCCCCAGAGCCCTCAGGGTAATCATTGTAAGTTATGCCATGGGGCCACATTTAAAGAAAGCGTTGTAGCAGAAACTACAAAATGGGCTCATTCGATTGGAAATTGAAAAGGCTAGTGCCATTTTTAATAGTCGAAAGTGATTGGAGGGTAACTAACCCTCCAATGCCCTCCCTCTCTCATAACCGCAATTCCCAAAACACATCCAATTAAAATTTTGAGATACCCATTTTGTTCAACGTAGTTGAAAGGTCCCAAAATTAAGTTTTAAAGGATGACACTCCCCCCAGAGCCCTCAGGGCAATGGCTTTAGGTTATGCCCTGGGGGTATTTAAGGTTTATATAGAAAGAGTTGTCGTAGAAACTTCAAAAAGGGCTCATTCTATTGAAAATTGAGAGGGCTAGTGCCCTTTTTAATAGTCGAAACTGTTTGGGGAGCGACCCCCCCCCCCCCCCCGCACGCTCACAATTTCCCCAAACACATCCAATCAAAATTTTAAGTTAGTCATTTTGTTAAATGTAGTTGAAAGGCCCGGAAATTATGTTTTGAGGATGACACTCCCCCCAGAGCCCTCAGGGCAAGGGTTGCAAGTTATCTCCTGGATGCATATAAGGTTTTTATAGAAAGTGTTGTCTTAGAAACTTCAAAAAGGGCTCATTCGGTTGGAAATTGAAAGGGCCAGTTGTTTGGAGGGCAACTAATTCCTCTCTCACGCGCACCATTTCCCAGAGCACATTCAATCAAAATTTTGAGATATCCATTTTGTTTAAAGTAGTTGAAAGGTCCGGAAATTATATCTTTGTGGATGACAAACCCCCCACAGCCCCCAGGGCAAAAGCTGTAAGTTATACCCTGGGGGCATACAAGGTTTTTATAGAAAGTGTTGTCGTAGAAACTTAAAAAGGTTTCATTCAATTGGAAATTGAAAGGGCTAGTGCCCTTTTTAAAATTCAAAATCTGTCCGAGAGCGAATGCATACCCCACGCCCATCATTTCCCCAAACACTTCCGATCAACGTTTTGATATAGCTATTTTGTTGAACGTAGTTGAAGGGCCCAGAAACTTTTTCTTTGAGTATGGCACCCCCCCCCCCACAGCTCTCATGGCTAAGGTTTTAAGTTGTGCCCTGGGGGCGTATATAGTTCTTATAGAAAGCGTTGTCGTAAAAACTTCAAAAAGGGCTCATTCAATTGGAATTGAGTGGACTATGGTCCTTTTTAATAGTCGAAAGTAATATGAGGGAGAATCAGACCCCCTCCCTCGCCCATCATTTCCCCAAACATTTTGATATGACCATTTTGTTCAACTTAGTTGAAAGGTTTAAAAATTATGTCTTCGAGGATGACAACCCCTCCATAGCCCTTAGTACAATGGTAGTAAGTTATGCCCATGGTGCATATAAGGTTTTTATAGAAATTTTTGTCGCTTCAAAAAGGGCTCATTCGATTGGAAATTGAAAGGGCTAGTGCCTTTTTTGTTATTCAGAAGCTATCGGAGGGCGAATCCCTCCCCCCACTCCCATCATTTCCCCAACACTTCCAATCAAAGTTTTGAGATAGCCATTTTGTTCAACGTATTTGAAAGATCTGGAGAGAATGTTTTTGAGGATAACAAATCCCCCCAACCCTCAGGGCAAGGATTGTAAGTTATGTCCTGGGGCCATTTAAGGTTTTATAGAAAGCGTGGTCATATAAACCATGGAGAGGGCTCATTGGATGGGTAATCAGGCGCTCTAGTGCTCTTTCTAAGTCTAAAATGATTGGAGGGCAACTAGGCCCCCCACGCCCATCATTTCCCGAAACAAATCCAATCAAAATTTTGAGATAGCCGTTTTGTTCAGCATAGTTGATTTCCAGATAGAAATTATGTTTTTGAGGAGAACACTCCTTCACAGCCTTCAAGGCAAGGGTTGTAAGTTATGCCCTGGGGGCATATAAGGTTTTTATAGGAGGCGTTGTCATAGAAACTTCAAAAAAGGCTCATTCGACTGGAAATTCAAAGGGCTAGTGCCCTTTTTAATAGTCGAAAGTGATTGGAGGGCAACTAACCCCCCCCCACGCCAATCATACCCCCAAACACATCCAATCAAAATTTTGAGATAGCCATTTTGTTCAGCGTAGTTGATTTCCAGATAGAAAATATGTTTTTGAGGGGGACACTCCCCCAAAACCCTCAGGACAATGGTTTTAAGTTATGCTCTGGGGGCATATAAGGTTTTATAGAAGGTGTTGTCGTAGAAACTTCAAAAAGGCTCATTCGATTGGAAATTCAAAGGGTTAGTGTCCTTTTTAATAGTCGAAAGTGATTGGAGGGCAACTAGCCCCCCCCCACGCGCATCATTCCCCCAAAAATATACAATTAAAATTTTGAGATAGCTATTTTGTTCAGCGTAGTTGATTTCCAGATAGAAATTATGTTTTTGAGGAGGACACTCGTCCATAGCCCTCGGGCAAGGGTTTTAAGTTATGCCCTGGGGGCATGTAAGGTTTTTATAGAAGGCGTTGTCGTAGAAACTTTAAAAGGGGCTCATTCAATTGGAAATTCAAAGGGCTAGAGCCCTTTTTAATACTCGAAAGTGATTGGAGAGTAATTAGCCCTCCCCCACGCCCATCATTCTCCCAAACACATGCAATAAAAATTTTGAGATAACCATTTTGTTCAGCGTAGTTGATTTCCAGATAGAAAATATGTTTTTGAGGAGGATACTCCCCCACAACCCTCGGGGCAAGGGTTTTAAGTTATGCCCTGAGGGCATATAAGAACGATGTTGGCACAATGTACTATTTATTAATTTTTTTTCCTTTAGAGCAGGGCACTTCGTATCGAAAAAGTTGTCGTAGAAACTTAGAAAAGGGCTCATTCAATTGGAAATTGGAGTGACTTGTGCCCTTTTTAACAGTCGAAAGTGATTGGAAGCCAACTAACACCCCTTCCACGCCCACTATTTCCCGAAGCACATCCAATCAAAATTTTGAGATAGCCATTTTGCTCAGCGTAGTTGATTTCCAGATACAAAATATGTTTCTGAGGAGGACACTCGTCCAGACCCCTCGGGGCAAGGGTTGTAAGTTATTCCCTGGGGGCATATATGGCTTTTATAGACGGAGTTGTCATAGAAACTTCAAAAAAGGCTCGTTCGATTGGAAATTCAAAGGGCTAGTGCTCTTTTTAATAGTCAAAAGTGGTTGGAAAGCAACTAGCTCCCCCCCCCCCCACCCCACAGTCCCCCCAAAACAGCCAATCAAAATTTTGAGATAGCCATTTTGTTCAGCGTAGTTGATTTCCAAATAGAAAATATGTTTTTGAGGAGGACACTCCCCCACAACCCTCGGGGAAAGGGTTGGAAGTTATGCCTTGGGGGCATATAAGGTTCTTATAGAACGCATTGTCGTAGAAACTTCAATAAGGGCTCATTCAATTTAAATTGAAATGGCTAGTGCCCTTTTTAATAGTCGAAAGTGATTGGAAGGCAACTAACACCCCTTCCAGGCCCATTATTTCTCCAAACACATCCAATAAAAATTTTGAGATATCCATTTTGTTCAACGTAGTTGAAAGTTCTTGAAATTATGTCTTTTAGGATGATAACCCCCTCAGAGCCCTCAGTGCAAGGGTTGTAAGTTATGCCCTGGGTGATGTAAAGTTTATATAGAAAGTTGTTATAGAAACTTCAAAAAGAGCATTTGATTGGAAATTGCCCTTTTTAATAATCGAAAATGAGTGGAGAGTAATTAACCCCCCTCTTACGCCCACTATTTCCCCAAAAAACATTCAATCAAAGTTTAGAGATATCCATTTTGTTCAACGCAGGTGAAAGTTCTTGAAATTATGTATTTAAGGATGACAAACCCCCCAGACCCCCAAGGGCAAAGGTTGTAAGTTCTGACTTGGGGGCATATAAGGTTTTTATAGATAGAGTTTGTCACAATGTAACTAACCCCCCTCTTACGCCCACCCTTCCTTCAAACACATCCAATCAAAATCTTCAGATAGCCATTTTGTTCAACGTAGTACAAAGTTCTGGAAATTAGGTCTTTGAGAGTGACACCCCCCTCCAGCACTGAGGGCAAGGGTTATAAGTTATGCCCTGGGGGCGTATAAGATTTGTATTGAAAGTTTTGTCGTAGAAACTTCAAAAGGGCTCATTAGATTGGAAATTGAAAGAGCTAGGGTCATTTTTAACAGTTGAAAGTGATTGGAGAGCGACTACCGCCCCTCTCACGCCCACCATTTCCCCGAACACATCCAATCAAAATTTTGAGATAGCCATTTTGTTTAACGTAGTTGAAAGTTCTGGAAATTCGGTCTTAGAGGATGACAACCACCCTAACAGACCTTAAGGTAAAGGTTGTAATTTATGCCCTGGGGATATACAAGGTGTTTATAGAAAGAGTTGTCGTTTCCAAAAGGGCCCATTAGATTGGAAATCGAAAGGCCTAGTGCCCTTTTTAATAGTCGAAAGTGATTAGAAGGCTTGCCATTTTTATAGTAAAGATCGATATGGGTATAATGTATTATTTTTTGTTATTGTTGTTGTTTAGACCAGGGCACTTCGTATCGAAGGAGTTTTGTGGGAGCTTATTCAATTGAAAATAGAAAGGACTGATGCCCTTTTTAATAGTCAAAATTGATTGGAGGGCAACCAATCCCCTTTCCACTCACACCTTCCCACGCCCACCCTCGCACGCCCAAACCCCCATTTGCCCACGCTCCCATTAAATCGAAAGGCACTGTGATAATGCTAATTCCCAATAAGGCATCTCAGCAGTATCCCAAGAACGACTGAGGGTATTATGTTCAAACTTTCGGGGCTACTTCTGCTCTTAAAATTTAACCAAATCAAAATAGCGTAAGTGTATCCAAGCTATCAAAGAAAGTAAACCGATTTTTTTGCGAATGGTATCAAGTTTTCCATTTTGGGCCAACTAGAGGAGGTATGAAACTAAATTAAACACT
>JAQQPU010004634.1:0-17900 GCA_029168905.1 Artemia sp. Kazakhstan ARC1039
CTAATCGAAATTTTGAGATAGCCATTTTGTTCAGCGAAGTTGATTTCGAGCTAGAAAATATGTTTTTGAGGAGCACACTCCCCCACAACCCTCGGGGCAGGGGTTTTTAGTTATGCCCTGGGGGTATATAAGGTTTTTATGGAAGGTGTTGTCGTAGAAACTTCAAAAAAGGTTCATTCGATTGGAAATTCAAAGGGCTAGTGCCCTTTTTAATAGTCAAAAGTGATTGGAGGGCAACTAACCCCCCTCACGCCCACCTTTTCCCCAAAAAACATCCAATCAAAATTTTGAGATAGCCATTTTATTCAACGTAGTTTTAAGTTCTGTAAATTAGGTCTTTGAGGATGAAAACCCCCTCACAGCCCTTAGGACAAGGGTTGTAAGTTATAACCTGGGGGCATATAAAGGTTTTTTTAGAACACGTCGTCGTAGAAACTTCAAAAAGGGCTCATTTGATTAAAAACTGAAATGGCTACTGCCCTTTTTAATAATCGAAAGGTATTCGAAGATAACTAACACCCCTTCCACGCCCACCATTTCCCCAAACACATCCAATCAAAATTTTGAGATAGCCATTTTGTTCGACGCAGCTAAAGTTCAGGAAATTATACCTTTGAGCAGGGCACTCCCCCCCCCCACAGGCTTCAGGGCAAGGATTATAAGTTATGCCCTGGGTGCATATAAGTTTTTATTGAAATCTTTGTCGTAAAAACTTGGAAAAGGGCTCTTTCGATTGGAAATTCAAAGGTCTAGTGTCCTTTTTAATAGTCGAAAGTGATTTGAGGGCAACTAGTCCCCCTCTCTTACCCACCTTTTCCCTAAACACATCCAATCAAAATTTTTAGATAGGCATTTTCTTTAGTGTTGTGGATTTCCAGGCAGAAATTATTTTTTCAGGAGGACACTCCCCCACAGCCCTCGGGGTAAGGATTGTAGGTTATGCCCTGGGGGCAAAAGAGGTTTTTATAGAACACGTTGTCGTAGAAACTTCAAAAAGGGCTCATTCGATTGGAAATTGAAATGGCTAGTGTCCTGTTTAATAGTCGAAAGTGATTGGAAGGCAACAAACACCCCTTCCACTGCCACCATTTACCCAAACATATCCAATCAAAATTTTTAGATAGCCATTTTGTTCCTTGCAGTTTAAAGTTCAGGAAAGCATACCTTTGAGAAGGACACTCCCCCCCCCCCCACAGTCTTCAGGGCAAGGGTTATAAGTTATGTCGTGGGGGCATGTAAGGTTTTTATCGAAATCTTCGTCTTAGAAACTTAAAAAAGGGCTCTTTCGATTGGTCTAATTGGATTGGAAATCGGAGTGGCTAGTGCCCTTTTTGACAGTCGAAAGTGATTGGAGGCTAACTAGCCCTCCCCCCACGCCCTTTATTCCCCCCCAAAAAATGTTCAGCGTAGTTGATTTCCGGTTAGAAAATATGTTTTTTGAGGAGGACAATCCCCCACAACCCTCGGGGCAAGAGTTTTAAGTTATGCCCTGGGGGCATATAAGGTTTTTATAGAAGGCGTTGTCGTAGAAACTTCTAAAAAGGCTCATTCAATTTGAAATTCAAAGGGCTAGTGCCCGTTTTAATAGTCGAAAGTGATTGAAGGGCAACTAGCCCCCCCAGGCCCATTATTCCCCCAAACACATCCAATCTAAATTTTGAAATAGCTACTGTGTTCATCGTAGTTGATTTCTAGATAGAAAGTATGTTTATGAGGAGCAAACTCCCCCACAACTCTCGGGGCAAGGGTTTTAAGTTATGCCCTGGGGGCATATAAGGTTTTTATAGAAGGCGTTGTCGTAGAAACTTCGGAAAAGGCTCATTTGATTGGAAATTCAAAGGGCTAGTGCCCTTTTTTAATAATCGAAAGTGACTGGAGAGCAACAAGCTCCCCCCCCACGCCCATCATCCCCCCAAACACATTCAATCAAAATTTTGAGATACCCATTTTGTTTAGCGCAGTTACTTTCCAGATAGAAAATATGTTTTTGAGGAGGACACTCCCCCAGACCCCTCGGGGCAAGGGTTTTAAGTTATGCCGTTAGGGCATATAAGAACGATGTTGGCCCAATCTATCATTTACTATTTTTTTTCCTTTAGACCAAGGCACTTCGTATCGAAGAAGTTGTCATAGAAACTTTGAGAAGGGCTCATTCAATTGGAAATTGGAGTGGCTTTTGTCCTTTTTAATAGTCGAAAGTGATTGGAAGGCAACTAACACCCCTTCAACGCCCACCATTTCCCGAAACACATCCGATCAAAATTTTAAAATAGTCATTTTGTTCAGCATAGTTGATTCCAAATAGAAATTATGTTTTTGAGGAGAACACTCCCCCACAGCCTTCAGGGTTTTAAGTTATGCCCTGGGGGCATATAAGGTTTTTATAGAAGGTGTTGTCGTAGAAATTTCAAAAAAGGCTCATTCGATTGCAAACTCAAAGGGCTAGTGGTCTTTTTAATATTCGAAGGTGATTGGAGGGTAACTAGTCCCCCCACGCGTATCATTCCCCCAAACACTTCCAATCAAATTTTTGAGGTAGCCATTTTGTTCAGCGTAGTTGATTTCCTGATAGAAAATATGTCTTTGAGGAGAACACTCCCCCACAAACCTCGGGGCAAGGGTTTTAAGTTATGCCCTGAGGGCATATAATAACGATGTTGGCACAATGTATCATTTATTATTTTTTTACTTCAGAGCAAGGCACTTCGTATCGAAGAAGTTGTCGCAGAAACTTCGAAAAGGGATCATTCAATTGGAAATTAGAGTGGCTTATGCCCTTTTTATTAGTCGAAAGTGATTGGAAGATATTCCCCCACACTCCCCCCACAGTCTTCAGGGCAAGGGTTATAAGTTATGCCCTGCAGGCATATAAGTTTTATTGAGATCTTTGTCGTAGAAACATGAAAAAGGGCTCATTCGATTGGAAATTCAAAGGTCTAGTGCCCTTTTTAATAGTCAAAAGTGATTTGAGGGCAACTAGCCCCGTCGCTCACCCACCTTTTCCCCAAAGACATCCAATCAAAATTTTGAGATAGCCATTTTTGTTCAGTGTTGTGGGTTTCCAGATAGAAATTATGTTTTTGAGGAGGATATTCCCCCACAGCCCTCAGGGCAAGGGTTGTAAGTTATGCCCTGGGGGCATATAAGGTTTTTATTGAAATTTTTGTCGTAGAAACTTGAAAAAGGGCTAATTTAATTGGAAATTCTAAGGGCTAATGCCCTTTTTAATAGTCGAAAGTGATTTGAGGGCAACTAACCCCCCTCTCACGCCTACCTTTTCCCCAAACACATCCAATCAAAATTTTCAAATAGCCATTTTATTCAACGTAGTTGAAAGTTTTGGAAATTAGGTCTTTAAGGATGACAACCCATCCCCCCCCCCATAACTGTCAGGGCAAGGGTTGTAAGTTATGCCCTGGGAGCATGTGAGGTTCTTATAGAAAGCGATATTGTAAAAATATCAAAAACGACTCGTTCAATTGAAAATAGAAAAGGCTAGTGCCCTTTTAAAAGTCGAAAGTGATTGAAGGGCAACTAGCCTCCCTCTCACGCCCACCATTTCCTCAAACACATCCAATCAAAATTTTGAGATATCTATTTTGTTCAACGTAGTCGAAAGTTCTGGAAATTAGGTCTTTTAGGATGATAGCCCCATCAGAGCCCTCAGTACAAGGGTTGTAAGTTATGCCTTGGGGGCATATAAGATTTATATAGAAAGTTGTTGTAGAAATTTCAAAAGGGGCTCATTTGATTGTAAATTCAAATTGCCCTTTTAATAGTCGAAAGTGAGTGGAGAGTAATTAACCCCCCGTTGACGCCCACCATTTGGCCAAACACATTCAATCAAAGCTTAGAGATAGTCATTTTGTCCAACGTAGTTGAGGAAATTATATTAAGTTCTGGAAATTATGTATTTAAGGATGACCAACCCCCCTGAGTCCCCAGGGCAAAGGTTGTAAGTTATGCCCTGGGGGCATATAAGGTTTTTAACGATAGAGTTGTCGTAAAAACTTCCAAAGGGGCTCATTCTATTGGAAATTGAGAGGGCTAGTGCCCTTTTTAATAGTTGAAAGTGATTGGAGGGTGATTAACCCCCCTCTCACGCCCATCATTCCCCCAAACACATCTAATCAAAATTTTCAGATAGCCATTTTGTTCAACGTAGTAGAAAGTTCTGGAAATTAAGTCTTTGAGGATGACAGCCCCAGCCGTCAGGGCTAGGGTTGTAAGTTATCCCTTGGGGGCATATGAGACTTTGATTGAAAGCGTTGTCGTAGAAACTTCAAAAGGGCTCATTTGATTGGACATTGAAAGGGCTAGTGCCCATTTTAATAGTTGAAAGTGATTGGAGAAAGACTAACGCCCCTCTCACGCCCACCATTTTCCCAGACACATCCAATCAAAATTTTTAGATAGCCATTTTGTTTAATGTAGTTGAAAGGTCTTAGAGGATGACAACCATCCTCACAGCCCTTAGGGTAAGGGTTGTAATTTATACTCTGGGGCATATAAGGTGTTTATAGGAAGTGTTGTCGTAGAAACTCAAAAAGAGCTCATTCGATTGGAAATCGAAAGGCCTAGTGCCCTTTTTAATAGTCGAAAGTGATTGGAAGGCTTGACATTTTTATAGTAAAGATCGATGTGGGTATAATGTATTATTTTTTGTTGTTGTTGTTGTTTAGACCAGGGCACTTTGTATTGAAGGAGTTGTCGTAGGAACTTCGAAAAGGGCTCATTCGATTGAAAATAGAAAGGGCTGATACCCTTTTTAATAGTCGAAAGGGATTGGAGGGAAACCAAACCCCCTCCCACGCCCACACTCCCATTTGACTTTATGTTTAAAAACTAAATGTTGCCATAAGATTAAATCAAAATGCACTGTGTTAATGCTAAATCCCAATAAGGCATCTCAGCAGTATCCCAAGAACGTCTGAGGGTATTATGTTCAAACTTTTGGGGCTGCTTCTGCTCTTAGAATTTAACCAAATCAAAATAGTGTAAGTGTATCCAAGCTATCAAAGAAAATAAACAGATTTTTTTGCGAATGGTATTAAGATTTCCATTTCAGGTCAACTAGAGGAGGTATGAAACTAGATTAAACACTACTATTTGTGTCCAGATTTTTAAGAGGCTGTATGTTGTTAAAAATTGGTGAAAATTTTTCTCCAGCATACAAATAGCAGGCCAAACTATAAATTCTTAAAAAAACGAAAAGATTTAAAGTATTATTTTCTTTTTCTTTGAAAAGACTGTGTCAATATAAAACGAACAGAAATTAATTTTAAAAAACTTTTTCCACAAAATAAGTTTTTCAAAGAAAAGTAAAGAACTCCATTAAACAAAAAATTAGCAAAAATAAAATAAGATAATCTACCAAGCGTGAAACTACCACAAATCAGCATCGATGAAAAAATGAAACTCAAAACGAACAGAAATTACAATAAATAACCGAGTCAAACTCAAAACGAGCAGAAATTAACATAAGTTGGGCTCAAAACCCCTATACCTTCCCAAGGCCAGAACATAATTTGCACTTTACTGAAAAAAATATAAATGTTTTTATTTTTATAACTTTGATAAATCAAATAATAGTAACATTTTGATAACTAAATATCATTATATGTATATTAAACTGACAATGCACATTCATTTGTATTCTTTTCAGTAAAGTGCAAATTATGTTCTGGCCTTGAAAGGCATAGGGGTTTTAAGCCCTATTCATGTTAATTTCTGATCGTTTTGAGTTTGACTCGGTTATTTATTGTAATTTCTGTTCGTTTTGGGTTTCTTTTATTTATCGATGCTGATCTGTGATAGTTTCACGCTTGGTAGATTATTTGATTTTATTTTTGCTCATTTTTTGTTTAATGGAGTTCTTCACTTTTCTTTGTAAAACTTATTTTGTGGAAATTTTTTTTTAATTAATTGTTATCAAGACTCTGTTTCTTAGAGTCTCGGTTGCTATTGAGCCGCCTCGCTCCATACTTACAGTTCGTAACCATGAACTGTTTGATAAAATTGAGGGATTAATGCCTTTCTCAAGTTTTGATGATATTGTGACTTACAACCCAACACAAATAATTTAGGACTGTTTTTTAGATTTTTAATATTATGTCGGTTTAGGTAATGGTTAGGTGATCATTTTGAAAATGGCACTGTCCAAGAGGAGAAAATTTTCTTTCAGTTCAGCTTTTCTATTTTTACTTCCTAAAGTCTTACGTATCATGGAATAAAGTCATAATACCCGAAAATTCTTCAGTTAGCCTTTAACGTTAAAAAAAAGAAAAAAGACCTATTTCAATTCTTTGTTATTTTGGAGCTATGGTCTTCCAAACTCAATTAGCCACATAAAATCAAATTGCGCAGTAAAAAAAAAAAAAATCAACTGAAAAGTAAAGAACAACATTAAAACGTAAAACGAACAGAAATTATTCTGTATACGAGGGGGCTGGCCCTTTTTCAACCCTTGCTCTTTACACTAACGATTCGTTGTTCGTTTGCGTTGTGGTACAGTTTTTAAACGTATTAGGGTTAGCAAATATTTTTCAAATACCTAAGATTTATTTTACCTGTGATGTAACAAATCTTACAGCTGTAGGCCTAAAGCTGTAGCTTGCACCGAATTAGCAACAGATTCCGATATCATTGATTCCATTAGTAGTTTCAAATATTTCCATTCACCGAGCCATAATTTTGATATTACTTAGCTTTTTTTAGAGAACGATTTAAAATTTGTCCATATAGGAAAACTATCCTATTTTCTTATGTCTGAGACATATTTTAAACATGTTTTTCAGTCTAAACTGAAGTGCAAAGCTGTTTTTCAAAGAAAGAGGAATCTTTTCTTGTTATGTTGGAACGTTAAAGACTTCATAAAAATAGTATACCAAATACTTTTACCAGGGGCGTAGCTAGGAGGTAAGGTGGTAAAGTCGTCCCTGGGTACAGTATGTCCTAGTACGCATAAACACATTTATCGTTTCTAATCCCCATTTTACCCTGTTACCTTTTACCCCGAGTCCCTAGAGGTTAATCAATGCACCTCCTGTTGTAATGAAATCCGTTTTCGTTTGGCCAGTTATATGGCTTCCAAAGTGGCATTTTTGGTATTATTTCGACACTTTATGGGGTCTGTGACATTTTTCAGACTTCAGGGATAAATTTTGCCTCTTTATCCCAAAATGAAACTAATCATGGAACAAGTTGAGCTTTTCAATATATGTACACGACTTACTCGACATACACCCTTGTACAAATGCGTCACTATCCTCTATTTTGCTTGCTATGGTTAGCCTTCACGTCTTGCCTATAAGTGCTCTTAGACCCTCATAAGTACATTCATAAATCCTGCTATTAGTAGCATCATTAGTAGCTGATTAACAGGTACCGTGGTATCCTGGACTGTGTACTCTAACCATTTATTCACCTTGGAATGAATTGTTGGGCTTGGAATGAATTGTACCTTGGAATGAATTGTTGGGCTGTAAATCGGTATTAAGAACTTAAAAATATTATTCGTGTTTGTTTATTAAGATAAATTATTAAAATTTCTTACCTGAAAATCTTTATAGTTTGATATCGTATGCATTTTCGCAGCTTTGAAATCACATTATTTCGGTGAACGTGGTCAGTTTAAAATGATAAAGACCTAATTTCCAGAACTCTCAACTACGTTGAAGAACATTGCTATCTCACAATTTTGATTGGATGTGTTTGGGAAAATGTTGGGCGTGAGAAGGGGGGTTAGTTGCCCTCCAATCACTTCCGACTATTAAAAAGGGCACCAGCCTTTTCAATTTCCAATCGAATGAGCCCTTTTTGAAGTTTTTACGACAACGCTTTCTATAAAAACCTTATATGCCCCAGGGCATAACTTACAACCCTGACCTGAGGGCTGTGAGGGGGTTGTCATCCACAAAGACATAATATTCGGACCTTTCAACTACGTTGAAAAAAAATCGCTATCTCAAAATTTTGATTGGATATGTTTGGGGAAATGGTGGGCGTGAGAGAGGGGTTACTTGCCATCGAATCACTTTCGACTATCAAAAAGCGCACAAGCAGTTCAATTTGCAATCGAATGATTCCTTTTTGAAGTTTCTACGATAACGCTTTCTATAAAAAAAACTTATATGCCCCCAGGGCATAACTTACAACCCTTGCCCGGAGGGCTGTGGGGGGAGTGTCATCCTCAAAAACATAATTTCCATACTTTTTAACTACGTCGAATAAAATGCTCCTGGAGTGCAGCTCATAGAGGTCTTATCTACGTTTCTGTAGGAAGCAAATTACTTAGCATAATGCTACTTTTTAGACGTGGAGATGCTGTGGCTAAAGTTTTAAGAGAGCAACAGCCTGATTTCAGGAAGGATTTAGGATGCGTCGACCAAATCTTTACTATTATATTTATAATTGATAAGTGCCAGAGTCGTCAGACCCTATACTCCACAGTTTTAAAGATCATGAGTAAGCATTTGATTCAGCCAATAGAAGAGCTTTAGCGAATGTCTTATCCTTGTATGGTATTCCAAAGAAATACATTAAAGTGATTAGTGTTGTGTATGAGAAAAACATTGCTCCGGCAAAGGTAGGAAATGAGGCTAGCAGCTGGTTTCGTAATTAATCAAGAGTTAAGCATGGTTGCGTTCTATCCCCACATTGATAATTTTTATAGACTTTGTTCTAAGGAGCACAGCAGAGAAGGAGTATGGAATCAAACGGGAAGGTTAAACCCTCCTAAACTTCGATTATGTTGATGATTTGAGCGTCCTAGCTGGAAATTTTAGCAAAATGAATGAATTTTCGGAGGTTTTGAGAGTCCTCGGTGCAAGAATAGACTTGAAAATTAATGTTAAGAAGACTAAGTTACTAAGACTAATTAAGTGAACGTGAAGAGGTGATGTTGGGGATCGACAAAGTGAACAGCTTCAATTACCTAGGTAGTATTATTAGTAAAGACGGTGTGTGTAGTGAAGATGCTGAAAGTAGAACAGCCAAAGTCTAAGGTGCTTTTTTACAGTTAAAAAAAGTTTGGTATAATAGGAAGATAAGTCTGCGAACCAAGATTAGAATATTCGAAGCTACAGTGATGACGATGGTCAAGTATGGATCTGAAGGGTGGACACTCGGAAATACGGAAGAGGATTTGCTGGATGTTTTTCAGAGAAATTGTCTACAGATTGATTTGGGTGCTCGCCTGACTGACAATATTTCAAATAATAAACTGCACGAGGAGTGTGGTTTAGTCCCACTTTCTATGGCTATAATGAGAGAAAGAAGATGGCTAGACACTTTCTGCGGTTGATGAATGACAGATTGCTGAAGATTGTCATGTCGGCCAACCTTCTAGACCCAATCCAAAAGCAGGCCGTCCCCGAATGAGGTGGGAGGTTGTCGGAATGGAAAACTTTAAGGGAAAGTGGGAACTTCTTGGGAGGGTGAAAATAGGGAGGCTTTGAATATATTGGGATGGAGGAGGAGTGTGTGTGGCAGTTTTGGCCTCAGGCGGCAAGGTTCTGCAGTGAGTTGTTAATAGTAGTAGTATCATAAGATTAAAAAAGCAATATTTTTCCGATGAAAGTCAAGAGCAAAGATGAAACTGAACAACAATTATTGCCAGGCAGTTTATAAAACATATATCTGCAATATTGGTACAAATAAACTTATTTATAACATTTACTTAAATTCGTAGAATTCTAAAAAAGTAACGCTTTACATAAAAGTAGTCTTACTTGAGGTTTTGAGAGGATTATAATTATATACTAAAATTTATTATTTAAATGGTCACTGAAAGACTATTGAGAGCCTTATGAACTAGTCTTCAGTTTTTTGCAGTGTGCTTACTTTCTGCTCCTAATCGTATTTTGTTGTGTCAATTTTGTGCGTATTTTTTTTTTACGCACAAATTTTTCGATTTTTTTTTCTACGGTAACACTGCCGTTTCTTTTTCAAGGTCGGCTTATAGTCCGCACGTGTTAACTCTTAATTAATCCTGTTCTAATGTAAACATTTTTCTTGGTGCCATGGCACTAATGCCAATCCCATGGGTAAGACCGTGAAATGGGAGAAAATCCTCTTACCTAATAATAGCAGCTTTAGCTCTTTTCTAGCACTTTGCTTATCCTTCTTTAACTGTTTTTCGATTTCCTGATTTATTCTCTTTTGTTCTTTAGCTTCTTCCGACTGACAACAGGCCATGTTTACGAATATTTGTTTAATCGTCCTAGAATATCTTAAAAGGTCCTTTTCAAACCAAAAAACTGACCACTTAGATTCTATACAGCGTAACAAATAATTCTGACGAAGCCCAATATGGAAGAATCCTCAATAATGCTAAAATTTCGTAGTTATATAGAGGATTAGTGTTTAAACTAATTTAATTAATGTAGTCCAATAAAAGACATAGAATAGGCTGATAGATAGAACATAGGAAATAAGGCAGAACACAAATATTTTCGACTTCTCAAAAGGAACAGACAAAGACCATGGAAAAATAAAACTACAAAAAAAAAACCTAGTATTACCAAGCTAAAATAAAATAAAACCATAGATAAAACTATTTTTTGACCTCTTTATTTAATTTTTCCTTGCATTTGGCCTGAAGAAAAACAAAAAAACAAACTGAAAGGACACGATAAGAATACTTAATCTTTGTTTTTTGAAAAAGCAGAACAGAACTGTTTTCGACTCCTCAAAAGGAACAGACAAGGACCATGGAAAAAAAGCAAAAAATCCACACACAATCTAACATTACCAAGCAAAATCAAAAAATAAACAAAAAAATTTTTTTAAACCTCCTTATTTAATTTTTGCTGAAGAAAAAAGAACCACTTTACCTTAAAGGACACGATGAGAATACTTAATCTTCGTTTTTTAACTAACTTACGTTTTGAATACTAATGTAGTCTCGACTAATATGTTCAAAGATACTAGTTAAAACAAAACAGAATTTGCCTTAAGCTTTGCAACCCTGCTGAGATAGCCCTAAACTGGCCGTGACACAGGTAATGTATAATTCATATTGAACCAATATTAAGCACCAAGGATTCCTTATTCTTTTATTGGAAAATCCTTCAAAGCAATAAGGAACTAAACGAAACCAATAAGGAAGAGAAAAACACATATCGCCATATAATAAAATAAGCAAAGAGACAAAAAAGGGATACAAAATTACAAAAAGAAGCCTATTACTTACTATTTAAGAAAATTGGACTATTCATTTGCGATTTTACGATTATGTTTAGTTTATCTTTTAGCAACGGCAGCATATTAATCAGCGATAGTGAAACTTGCAAGAGCTAGATAATTTGTTTTACCTTAGAGATTGATGAAGTAAATACTTCGCAAAACTAAAAAAAAATATATATTGATAGGATATTAATCTTGTCAGCGTAAGGGGGGCGTTTCCAGACGATTGTTGCACACAACATGTTAGGAAAAGCGGCAGCATCACATTTTACTACTACTTCAACAAACAAATAATTGCCACACAAAGCCCTCCCATGCGAAAATAGCTGCTTGCGCTCCTCATACCAAAAACTATTCAAAGCCCAACCTTTTACCCCTCTCATAAACTTCCAATTTCCGTTAGAATTCACGGTCTCTCCACACACTATTTAGGATTACCTGCTTCTCCTTTAGATTTAAATGGATGGCCAGAAAGGACAATCTTTGGCAATTTGCAAAAACATAACCTATCCATTTAGCCTGTCTTTCATCCTAGCCTAGAAAGCTAATCGAACCAAATTTTTCTTTCAACTAATTGTTTGATAAACGGTCAGCCAAAGGCGGATCCAAGACTACCGTTTTCCAATTCCTCTCCAAAACGTTTACTATATCTTCCTAAAACTTTTGAACTGTCTACAGCATTAATAGGGTAGGTTCAATTTGGTATGCTCTTTGAAAATGGAGCAGAGGAAAGTAGTACATAAATCAAAAAATATTAAATATTCCTTTAAATCCATGCATGGTCAAACTATATTCTAGAGTCTAAATACTAATTTTCTAAGACCTCGAAAAGCTTTATTTAATCAGTTATGTTTAGTTATACTATATAGTAACATATTAATGGGTCAGCTTGGTGCTGCAATGGGTTGCTAATCATAGTAGTCATAATATTTAGTTACATTTCACAATAATTTTTAATAGTTACACGACACACCATCATTTTAGCTTGTTTCCTGCAATAAAAATCTTAAAAAAATTAATATTAGACAAAATAGGACTTCCAAGATAAAATTAATGCCACAAACCAATTTACAGGTCAATGTTTTGCAGTTTTAAAGGGAGGGTGGGGTAGGGGTTCTGAACAGGGGCATCGTTTGGGGGTGGCAAGGGGGGACAGTTGCCCCCTCCCCCCAATAATGTGGAGAAAAAAAAATATTATACATTCCATGCCCTCTGACTATCCAGATATGGACCCCTCTTGCCCCCCCAATAAAAATTCTGGAGATTCACCCCTTGTTCTGTTTATACATCACCAAATATTTTAAACATTTGCCAATTATTGCCTATAATTTTGTCAAACTTTGGCTATTCTTTTAATATGGGTAAATTTTATTAATATTCCTACCTAAGCAATACTTTTTTTATTCAATACACAGACAAAATAAATAAATTTTTATTATATAAACCAAAATCTAATTACAACTCCAATTACTAGCATACAATAAATCGACAAGAAAGCAAAGTAAAAAAAAAAGTAAATAGAAATGATAAAATTGAAAAGTGCAGACGTTAATAACCTATTAAAAGTGATCGTTTAAAATCTTGAATTAATTGTTTTACTCCAAACCAACGAACTGTTCCTAGCCACACTTGTACATTTAAAAGTAAACAACCTTGCCAGACGATCAAAAATTAAATAGATTAATCTTAGCCCAATTCTAGTATGCTGAAAATGAATATATACGGATCGTTTAAAACCCATTCAATGCCTATACGGAAGGGCTCATCAACCAGGGGACATTGGGCCGGGGGATATGCTTAATTGGAAGCAAAATTCTCTGAAGTTATTCTAAAAACCAGTTCACAGCCAGGAAGCTTTTATTTATTTAAAGAGACTTTAACCAGCCACCGAAACAATTTTTTAAAATCTAATGAAAAAAAAGGAATCAACCAAATGTATTTTGAATCTGCTCAACTTGATGGAAGTGATGAAAGAGGGGAGAGCCATGGCTAATTGGAGTAAAGCTAAGACAGATGGTCTGTATGAGAGATAAGGCTGGCTTAAATTTTTCAGAGTTGTGTAAAAAATATTTAGTTTCATTTTTTGATGATAGTCTATCATCCATCCATCCTAGGACGGAACTAGGGTAGAGAGGCATAGAGTAAGAGTAATTCAAATATTCAATCAGTGAGTAATTCAAATATTCAATCAGTTCTCTGAGCCATTTGAAGGCGATTGGAGACCCAAAATTCATTCAAAGGTTGAACACAATTTTTCCATCGGATGGACGTAAAATCCGGCTGACAAAGCGAAATTCAACTCCTGTCACATCCTAGCTAAAAAAAAAAGTTGGCAAGATTAGCGTGCACCTCGGGTTGAGGTGCAATCAAACTGCCACAAATAAATTTCATCTCTACCAGATCCTAGCTTAAGAAGTTGAGTGGAAAATTTTAGCTGAGAAATAGACTGAAGACATGTTCCCCTCTCAGCATCTTATAGGGCACCTATTGCTTATTCAAAGACATTTTTTTCATCGAGTGGACGTAAAATCTGGCTGTCAAAACGACAATCGATCCTTGGCAGATCCTAGCTTAACGATTTTGCAAGATTTGAGCTCCAAAACGGATTAAAAATATTCCCTTCTCAGCATCTAAAAAAGCATTTTTTTTTTTATTAGTTTGTTCAATCTACTTCTATTTCGACGTAAAATTTTGAAAATACTGTCTGCAAACTGAAATTTTCGCAAAATATTTGCAAAAGGGTTCTCCAATTTTCTATAAAAGTACCAAAGACCATAGAATAGTATATACACCAAATAGCACTGCTCTAATCTATCACCAGAATTCCCCCTTTGTTGGAAGCAAACACGTTTGTAAATGGTTTCGTTCAACTAAGGTAAACGTGTATTATATGCAGCACAGTCTTCTATACGAAGAGGTCATTCGCAAAGAATTTCAGTTCATGTTACGTTTCTTAATGTAATTTTGACAACATTTGCAGTCTAGTCTATGAAATTTTTTTTGGAAACACCGCCCATACATTTTCTATGCGCAATAGAGTTTAATTGCAACTGAACCCTTGTGTAACCGAGCCCCATAAAACTGAACCCCCATTCAACTGAACCCCCGCACAATTCAACCTTCGTTTAATTCAACCCCGTTTAACGAGCCCTCATTCAACTGAACCCTTATTCACCTCAACCCTGGAGTGACTGAACCACTGTTCAACTGAATCCCGTGCAACTGAACCCTCGTGCAAGTCAACCCCCTTTCAACCCAACCTCCGTGCAACTCAACCTCTTTTTTGTTTTGCTGCTTCAATGCAAAACTACACCCCCCCTCCCAACCTCCATTCAAATCAACCCATTCAACTCAACCTTCATTCAACTCAACCCCCTTGCAATTGAATCCTCCTTTAAATGAGCCCCGTGCAACTCAACTCCCGTTAAATTGGACCCTCGCGAAACACAAAACCCGTTTTACTGAATCCTCGTTCAAGTCAACCTCCTTGACACTCGATCCCCGTTTTTACTTTATTTTATGCTGCTTCAATTCAAAACTGCTCCTCCTCTCCCCCCTAAAAACACAACAATTTATCCTTCTATCTTATATATCCAAAAATTAACAAAGATTTTCATACCCAGGGCCCAAGCACGCTCAAGTGTCATGGTTGCCGCAGTAGCTGCACTCCAGTACAGAGAAAACCACGGCCCATAGTAGCCAAAACCTTAAAAAAAACTGCGTTATAAGAAACATTTGCCACTATAACTGATTTAGGGATGATAGCTATTATATAGATTCATTCTGATATTAAAATTGTATGGCGGAAACAAATTTATGGAGATTTTTAAAAAGAGCTGGAAACGCTGACGAGTCTCCGTTTATCTGTTTTATTTCTTCAGTACTAATAGGGCACTGGAACATCATGGAGAGCTGTTTAAGGTCATTTGAAAGTTAATGCTCATATTCACACTCTTTTCATAATTTAGTCATGACAAAACCATCATAAAATGGCTTATGGCACCAAAATGCGATTTTAATGTCATTTCCAAAGTGCAAAGGCTTGAAATGTCCAAATCTCCATGATCAAAATCCTTATACTGATGTTTCAAATCCTCCTCTGAAATATTCCCCTTCCCAGTCCCCTTTGCAAGTGGAAAGTCAAGTTCAAGTAACGATGTAAGTCTTGACTGAACTTCCTTTAAGTAATGATATTCGGATTGTTTTAATTGCCACGTATTTTATTGTAGGTATAATTTTATATTTATTTATTTGCTTTACTGATGACAACTCTTATACATAGAGCGGAATATTCATTAAAAAAATTTAACAAAAAAATGTAAAAATTTAACTGTCTTAAAATAATTCCTAGTTGTTTTACTTTTTGTAATTCGTATTATAGAGCACATTACAACTATCAAACTTTAACAAATTGCTCACCACAAAATTACAAAACCCCGTATGACGATATATTTGGCAACATATACTAAAGTAACAAATATCATCTAAAAATACGACACAACAGCCTACACCCAAAATGAAGGGTGAAAAGTAGAAATCCCTCTGGAAACCCAATGTAGCTTTGATGTAAGCATTTATTTAATTTTTCTAGCAGCAATAAGAGCAGTTCTTCGACAAATTAGCCTATTCCAAAGTAAAACATTGCATTTAATTCGATGTGACATATTTGTGTATTTGACGAGCTGCAATTAATCAACAGTTATGGAGCCTCTATTTGCGACGATGTAAAAATTAAAGATAATATTTTCTAATAGGCGATCTTCAATCTGCTCAATAACTGAATAGTCCCTGAAGTTTTTGGTGGCTTCCGTTTATTCCTTCTTATTTGCTATGTTTACGAAATCAATATACCGTAACCATAAATTAGTATTTGAAAAACGGGTTCTCTTTTATTTCTAAGCTTTCATTTTAGCCTATTAAGACTAATCAGATTCATTTCAGTTCTGTTACGTATACCAAAATGGTAAATTCATATACCAAAAAGTCATATCAGTCTTCTTGCATTGTTATGTGCTGTGCGGGGGAGGGGACATAATTAGCTCAATATGTAAACAATAAACAATCATGATAAATTTAAATCTGACTAAATAGGAAGCTTCAATTTACGAAAAAAAGTTATTTCTAAGACTGAAATTCTCCTAAAGGTCCGAAGTGACGATTGTGTTTTG
Organism: Artemia sp. Kazakhstan ARC1039; assembly: GCA_029168905.1. Taxonomy (NCBI): domain Eukaryota; kingdom Metazoa; phylum Arthropoda; class Branchiopoda; order Anostraca; family Artemiidae; genus Artemia; species Artemia sp. Kazakhstan ARC1039. The sequence continues at coordinate 16,356 of JAQQPU010004634.1, forward strand.
AACTTTCGGTGTAAGGAATCTCTTGAATGATCCTTGCGTGGCACCTGCAGCAGAAAAGGCCCAGATTCCAGTCACAACTGTTACTGCATATACAATGGTAAGACTTACTGCATACAACTGCTGAGCATTTAGAAGAGTCTGAAATAAAAAAAAGGACTAAATTATAGAAATCTAACACGAAGCAAAGAATCTTTAACTTAAAAATAATTTCAGACAATCCTAAAACTTAGGAGTTGTAGTTGGTGATATCCCTTTAAGAAATGGAGTAGTCAGAAATTTACCGTCTTCTATCAGTACTTTCCATGGATCTGGTGAAGATTGTACAATGCGTAGGCTTACATCGTTTTTAAATATCCAGTTTCTCGGTTTCCAGAAAGGTTTCGATACTGCCGACCTGTCTGAAGAAGAGTTTCAGACTAAATCCTGAGTGAGTCAAGGGTCACCTAAGCTGTCCAGGATGTCTACAGGGTAAATAAACGACCATCCAATGATAAAGGTTTCACTCAATAAGCTTTTTAAGCTTTAGAAATAAAAAAAAATACATTTTTGCAGGTTTATCAATTAATAGAGATACTGGTAATACAAATATTGTTCCTATTTATGATTAAATAAAAAAAACAAGTTTTTTTAACTGAAAGTAAGGGGCGACGATAAAACTTAAAACGAACAGAAATTATTCCGTATATGAAAGGGACTGTCCCCTCCTCAACACCTCGATCCTTACGCTAATGTTTTTTATTGTTTAAAAAAATAGAGTTGTGAGAAAGTCAAACTTTGGCTTAAAAAGCGAGGCGTTGAGGAGGGGACAGCCCCTCTCATATACGGAATAATTTCTGTTTGTTTTAAGTTTTAACGTCGCTCCTTACTTTTAGTTAAAAAAAACTTGTTTTTTTTATTTAATTTTTGAATGTTTTTGAATTAATGCAGGTTTTGATTTTGGCTCACTGTACATGAATAATTAAAACAAAATTTGCATATTAATTTTACTTTTATTTGGTTAAATGGCTTTCTCGAAACTTGTTTAATTTTATTTACGAACGTTTTTATTAGTAATATATATACGTACTTACGAATTAACTTACGTAACAAACTTCTATATTCATATATTTTTAATACATATATTATGGGGTTCTCCCCCTAGTCAATACCTTGCTCTTTAAGCTAAAGTTCGAATTTTGTTCCAATTCTTTAAAAATGACCCCTTAATCACAAAGGCCGTTAATTAGAATAAATAGCTCTTATGAAAGTACTAAAAAATCTTTGGCTTAAAGAGCGAGGTATTGACTAGGGGGTAAACCCAATCATATACGTAATATTTTCTGTTCGTTTTAAGTTTTGATGTTGCTCCTTACTTTTAGTTGAAAAACTTGTTTTTTTTTTTTATTTAATTTCTGATCTTTTTCTTTAATAATGATGGGAAATCCAGCGCCCCCTTCATAGAAATGTCCCTTCCCCCATGAAAACTTCCTTCATGGAAAGATCCTCCCATATAACCTCCGACCCCCCCCCCCCCATCTACCAGAAAAAATCCCCCTGAAAACGTCT